>ML785935.1:74394-90612 GCA_009831015.1 Picea engelmannii
TATCTCTTGGCATTGTATTGGCTATCTATAATAAGGAAGTTTTGTTGGGTTTTCTTCCCCTAGAGGGTTTCTTAGGATAAATGCTGTGTCTCTTGTGATTGTGTATTTCTCAGTGATCTTGTCTTATGTTGCTATTATCTATTGAAATGCAAAGAACTATAATAATGGCTTAAACATTAACATGGTATCAGAGCCAAGCTGAAGAGAGCATCTTTCACAAGACAAAAGTGAAAAACGTCACTGTTGCTGTACATGCAAATTAGGGCTTTTTGATGGTGAAGCTTTTCAGCCCTAAAACCATCTAGAAAAGTGCGCCCTCCCTCAAGGATCATTTTGGCACCTTCAACGCACCTTTTCAGTGGCTAGATCTCCCAGAAAGTGAAACCCTAGTTTTCACAAAGTACCAGAAAACCAGAAAACCAGAGTACCAGAAGTACCAGAGCACTAGAAGTACCAGAAAACCAGAAACACCAGTCCAGAAATCCGTAGATCAAGTTTGAGGGGGTAAAAGTTGGATTTTCGAAAATCTGACTGCACCAACTTACTCGCCTCAGCTCAGTGCATCTATCCCCTGGATCAGAATTTCAAAATTTGAAGTTTGAAAAATTAGGGTTTCTTCATAAACCCTAAGTTGCAGTTGTAGTTGCAGTCTCAGAACCAGTTGCAGATGCAGTACCAGTTGCAGTTGCAGCCGTACTACCAGTTGCAGTCACCCTTGAAGTTTTTAAAGAGTTGGTAATGATTACCGTTGCTGCCAGATGGTGCCACCACCTGCAAATGCTATCAGAGGTATGTACTCACATATGTTTAAATGGTTAAACTTTAAAGACTATTTGCAGTAGAAGGGATCTCTTGCCATAGATCCAGAAGGATCTCAAGATCCAACACATTCAAAGGAATGATGCAACCCAAGTGTGATTATCCATTTGTCATATTGATCAATGTTGCATCATTCTAACCTTTTTTGAGTCAAGGTATTAGATGGATTAAAAGTTGAGATCACAGAACTTATCCTCTAACTCAACCTTCTGTTAAGATAGCGTATTGTCTTAGTACAGAAGACAGGTTGAAGAAAGCACTCGTCATCTTGAGTGAAGGAGACTCAGAAGAAAAGAAAGCATTCATTCCTGAGGACAAGGCTCCAGGTTTGATTAATCAAGTTAATAAGATTCAAAGGTACACATGACAAGTTGAGATAGCAGTCCTTGTAAAGTATCATACTTGATAGCATGTGAGCATGTAGAGGTAAATGCTTAACGTAATCTTTTGTCTGATACAACTAACACCTCCTCTTGGAAGAATCTCGTGTGTTAGTTCCAGGTTGCCATGGAGAAATGTTTGATCACAACACTATGAGAGTGTTGACCTCATTTCGTATTGTATTCCTTACCTTTAAATCTTGCTTCAGACAAGTTACAAGTGATAGTTCTAAAGGAGCTACTGTGATGATTGTTCGTGCGATTGCTTTATATTATCAAAAGGATATTACTCTTGCTTGTTGTTTTGTTGACCTTGCTCCAGGTCACAGGTAATAACCCTGAGGAAGCTATAGTAAAGGTTGCAGAAGGCAACGTGTTAAAGGAGAGACCATAAATGAAGCAATCATCATTGGAAAAGAAGAAGGTGGCTTGCATAAGCTAAAGGGTCACTCAGAAGCTACCATGACCCACGCCATTGAGAATCCATGTGAACTTTGGCATAGAAGATTAGCTCACATTAACTACAAGGCACTATCATACATATGCAAAGCGGTCACAGGTTTACCAGAACTCAAGGTTGAGCATGAAGGCGTATGCAATGGATGTGCACAAGGGAAGAACATCAAGAACCCTTTTCCAGAAGAGAGACAACAATGCAGGAGTCCTAGAACTCATTCATTTAGATGTGTGTGGCCCAATGCCATCATCCTCCATTAGTGGGAATTCAAAGCCTTGATAGAGAATCTTTCTGAAAGAATGATCAAGATACTCAGGTCAGATAATGGAGGAGAATACACCTCAAAAGGGTTCGTGAACTTCTGCAAAGATGTTGGGATCAAGAGGGAACTCACTACTCTGTATAATCCTCAACAAAATGGTGTGGCTGAAAGAAAGAACAAAACGATAATGGAAGCCGTGAAGACCATGATCCACGATCAAGATCTTCCTATGTGCTTATGGGTAGAAGCAACAATGACAACCGTATATGTGCAAGATCGATTGTCCCATAGTGCACTTGGGTTCAAGACCCCGGAAGAGATGTTCACCGGAAAGAAGCCAGAGGTAAGCCATCTCAAAATATTTGGCTGTCCAGTATTTATACATATACCGAAAGAGAAAAGAAACAAGCTGGAACCCTCAGGAAAGAAGGGAATATTTGTGGGATACTGTGAGGTCTCTAAGGCCTTCAGGATCTATATACCAGGTCACCGCCACATTGAGATCAACAAGGATGTGACCTTTGATGAAGATGCAGCGCTCAAGAAATCCAGAAGATGCTAGCTTGAAGAAGTATATGAAGAGGAACCCGTAATCCCTAGAACTGTAGTGAGGGAGGTTCCCAGAGCCGTAGAACCAGTGAGGGAAGTCGTAACTTCCCTTGATGAGGAAATTCTAGAAGACCATGATATATTAGAAGTTCAAGAACCTCCTCATATGACAAATCCTCCATAAAAGAAAGCCAGCTTGGGCTAGAGAGCTTATTCAAGATAGAGAGAAGTATGGTGTTCCCGAAGGAACTACGAGATAGATGAAAAGACCAAAGCCATTCTCCAGTTATAAGGCTTTGATGTGTGATCTTCTAGAGGAGGAGCGTACCTGCTTTGAAGAAGCCATTCAGAGGAAAGAATGGGCATATGCCATGACAGAGGAATACCAATCCATAATGAAGAACAAAGTATGGGAAATAGTTCCCAGACCGAAGAGTAAAAATGTGGTATCCTCCAAATGGCTCTTCAAAATAAAACATGCTGCTGATGGAAGTATTGAGAAGTATAAAGCAAGATTTGTCACTCATGGATTTTCTCAAAAGGAAGACGTTGACTATGAAGAGACATTTGCTCCTGTAGCCAGATACATTTCGATTAGAACCATCATAGCTCTTGCAGCTAAGATGAAGTGGAAGTTACACCAGATGGACGTGAAGACAACTTTTCTAAATGGTGTCATCGAAGAGGAAGTGTATATATAGTAGCCTCAAGGATTTGAAGTTGAAGACATGAAGTCTCATGTCTGTAGGTTGAAGAAAGTCTTATACGGATTAAAGCAAGCACCTAGAGCTTGGTATGGCCGTATAGACAGTTTTTTGACAAGCTTAGGCTTTACCAAGAGTAAAGCAGATTCTAACCTCTACTTCAAGGTCATGAACGATGAACCAGTAATACTGGAGAAGAAAAGCTCATCACTGAATGCAAGAAGAGACTTGCCTCAGAATTTGAAATGAAAGACCTTGGCCTAATGCATTATTTCTTAGGTCTTGAGGTATGGCAGAATCTAGAGAGGATCTTCCTTAACTAAGGGAAGTATGCAGTCGAAATCCTGAAGAGATTCGACATGTTGGAATGCAAGTCCATGAATACACCCATGGAAGCGAAGCCGAAGCTGCTGGTCGACACTTTGTCAGAATTGATTGATGCCACGCTGTACAGACAGATTATTGGATCGTTGATGTACCTGACGAACACCAGACCAAACATTTGTTTTGCCGTGAACACCTTGAGTCAGTTTCTGGTAGAACCTAGACATGTTCACCTAGTGGCTGCAAAACATGTGATGAGGTACCTTAAGGGTACAATAGATTGTGGTCTCAGCTATGATGGAGATCATGATTTCACATTGAGTGGATATACTGATGCAGATTGGGCAGGCAGTGTTTCTGACAGGAAAAACACTTCAGGATGTCGTTTCAGTTTGGGATCAGCCATGATCTCGTGGCAGAGTAGGAAGCAATCCAACATTGCTCTTAGCACAATGGAAGCATAATACATTGCTGCATGTTCTGCCAGCTGCGAAGCTATATGGCTTCGAAAGTGGCTGACTGGCCTATTTGACCTAGAGATGGAAGCAACCACGATCCTATGTGACAACCAGAGCTGCATAAAGATGACAGAGAATCCTGTACTCCATGACAGGTCGAAGCACATAGAGATCCGATATCATTACATCCGTGACATGGTGCAGAGAGGAGCCTTAAAGCTCCAGTACGTTAGCACGGATGAACAGGTTGCTGATGTGATTGACCAAGCCTCTATCTCGTGTAAAATTTGAGCACTTTCGAGATAAGCTTGGTATAGTTCGAAAGGACCTTCCTCGAAAGGGGGAGTAGTTGCTGTGATGAGACATCTCTTGCTTCCAGCTTTATTGCTGTGACGTAAAGCAAGACGATGTAATGAGACTAGAACTGTGCTTCTGGCTTAACAACTGCGACGTAAAGCCAGTCTAGTATCCTGCTTCCAGCTTGATTGTTGTGACGTAAAGCAGGACAAGTATCTTGCTTCCAGCCTTATTGCTGTGACGTAAAGCAAGAAGATGTGATGTGACTAGTACTGTGCTTCCGGCTTGACAGCTGTGACGTAAAGCCAGTCTAGTATCTTGCTTCCAACCTGATGGTTGTGACGTAAAGCAAGACGATGAGATGAGACTAGTATTGTGCTTCCGGCTTGACAACTGTGACGTAAAGCCAGTCTAGTATCTTGCTTCCAACCTGATGGTTGTGACGTAAAGCAAGACGATGAGATGAGACTAGTACTGTGCTTTCGGCTTGACAGCTGTGATGTAAAGCCAGTCTAGTATCTTGCTTCCAGCTTAAGTGTTGTGACGTAAAGCAAGACGTTGAGATGAGACTAGTACTGTGCTTCCAGCTTGAGAAGCTGTGACGAAAAGCCAGTCTAGTATCTTGCTTCCAGCTTGATTTCTGTGACGTAAAGCAAGACGAGTACTGAGCTTCCAGCTTGACAACTGTGACGTAAAGCCAGTCCTGTATTATGATGAGCCAGCCTCGTGCTATGATAATGATGATGTATCAGTTTTATACTAATACATATTGATGCAGATGATGATTGCATTCCTTTGAGAATGACGATGCTGCCGATGAAGAAAACTTCCGATGATTTATAGATATGCCAGTCAGTGTTCCAAGATGATATTGATGATGTTGTCCTCTCACCCACTTGACGCTGTTGATGATGTTGTCCTCTCTCTCTCGCCTGATGCTGTTGAAGAATACCCTTCTTGTTAAGGGGGAGTGTTGAAATAATGTAACTGCAAAGTGTATTCTTATTATTATTTGATATATTATTCATTGGATCAATCTCCATTGTGGATTGATCATGTCGACTATTGTATAAGAACCAAATCCCCTTTTGTGGATTGGTCATAATGTAATTGTAAAAGGCAAAAGAAGAAGTCAGCCCCAAAATATAATAAAGGTGGTTATAACCACCCAATTTGAGAAGTTGGCCTTGCCAGTGAAGAGACACTTCACACATGCCAGATTTGTATAAATAAGGAGGCTAGCGCCTCACTTAGACACACAACTCACTTGCTCATTGAGAGACAAGTTTTGGAACTGCAGTTGGAGAAGAAGGAGAGAGAGTGGCGCATCTTTGGGAGAGGATCTTCTGTATTAGCTTAAGTTATCTCTTGGCATTGTATTGGCTATCTATAATAAGGAAGTTTTGTTGGGTTTTCTTCCCCTAGAGGGTTTCTTAGGATAAATGCTGTGTCTCTTGTGATTGTGTATTTCTCAGTGATCTTGTCTTATGTTGCTATTATCTATTAAAATGCAAAGAACTATAATAATGGCTTAAACATTAACACCCTTTGGGTCTTGGAACAATATCCCACACATCATTCTTCATGATGGACTGATATTCCTCCATCATGGCATCTCTCCATACTAGCTGAATGGATGCCTCCTCATAACAGGAAGGCTCATAATCAATGATGTGGCTCATAGCTGCAACATAGCTCGAGAATCTCTGAGGTCTCTTACTTTCTCTAAAAGTACCATGAGGAGCGCATATCTCTTTGCCTCCTGCAGAGTCTGATGAGCCTAGGCAGGCCTCTACCGGCCTACTGCAATATTTCTAGGAACGTCAACAGGATGTACTGGATCAATTGGATCAACAGGCTAAACTGCCTCCTTCTGAGCTATTGAAGGGTGAGGGGGAGAAGAGAAGACACCATCTTCTCCCGTGTCTCACTGTCAATCTCCATGTGAGATCCTCTAGATCTCATGAAGGCTACCTCCTTCTCAAAGGAAACATCCTTGCACACCTCAATCTGTCTCTGAAATATCCTCAAGTGTCCAACCTGCCACTATAATCAACCTGTCACAATCACTACCTCTATTTCATCCATGAGACCGGATCCACTCAAGGAAGCAACTGTCATAGACCCACACAAATATGAATGCACAAAGTCCAAGATCTCCTTGGATCTACTGTCACTGCTCAAAAAAGATTCCTTGACATTCGTGCCAAGTGCACAACCTCTGCAAATGCCATTATGCTCAACACAGAGTTGTGAAAACCCCGTCACCATCTTTTTTAGAACTAGAAGAGCTCTATAATGCAATTGAGCAAGTCTCCTATGCCATAACTGGTTGAACTGTCAATCTGTACAAACTCCGGTCAGACTACTTCATGTCTCAAACCAAAGATCATCTAATAAGTTGTTCTCTGCAATCGTCACTATAGCTCCCTCTCAGAGCTATCACTAGTGACATGCCTTCGAGGTAACCTACCCAGAACAAGAAAACAAGAACAACAACATTTCCATGGCAACCTCCATGGAATAGAACCTTCTCGGAATAGACAACAAAACAAGAATATCTCCTAGAGGGGAGATAAACAAATGCATCTCTAGTATTATGAGGTTAATATAATGATCATAACTCCAATAGATCAAAACACAAGATCACAATGGTGCCATAACAACTAGAGGCATATCAGAACAATCAAACCTGGAGGGTGCGTTGTTTCTCTAAATGCACTAGATCTGAGATCCCTTTGGATCTAAGTTGCTGCTAGGACAAAAATCCCTTCTCCTGCAAACACCCTCATGATAATGATATAAATTAACATATACAAGTACATACCTTCGACAACAATGACAAACAACATTACCATCCGACAACAACGACAACGACTTCTATAAGAGGTGCAGAGAAGCTTGTGCAATTGCTTCTTCAAGAACACTGCTCTCATACCATGTTGAATTTTTGAATACTAAACTAACTGTAGTAAATAACTCGGATCTCAAGAAGATTAACCAAGCACAAGTTACAAAATAGAATTATGGTTTTGCTCGTTTTTCCATAGGCAATGCTCTTCCATTGCCACTCAACCATAGTCATTCTCAAGTGCCAGCTCCGAGCAGAGCATAAAAGTTATCCTGAGAAACCCTTCTACACAAGGGAAGAAAACCCAACACCTTTTCTTATAGAGAAGATTAATGCCAATACAATATAACCATGAACTAGTTATATCTAGTAAAGTAAACCAACAAGAAAGAATCCCAGATAACAAGTACTTATCTTTTTTTCTCAGATATGTACTCTAGAACTCCCAAGGAGATAGCTTTGCTGTTGTCCAATGATGGCTTAGATTACTGTCTCAAACTGTCATATATCAACCTCTTATATTTGTCACTTCGCTGCCTTAAGACTACTGTTATAGGTGTGCCCAATCTGTTGTTCAAGCACAAAGATATATGTTGCTATAGGTGTGCCCAGATTAGCCTCAGACTTAGCCTCTTTGCTGCCTCAGAATAGGCTCCTTTCACTGCCTCAGAATAGTCCCTTCGCTGCCTCATAATAGGCTCTTTTCGATGCCTCAGAATGGGCCCCTTTGCCGCGACTGCTACAGAGATATATGAGACCGAATTTTTCATGTCAAAATGAGAAGGATAGTCTCATATTTATACTAATCTAATCAGTGGATTTTTCTACTGGGGCTGACTTGTCCTTTCTGGAAAAATTATAATTTCCCATTATAATTTCCCTGTGGGCCGACTTCTTTTTTGGAGCATTATAATTTTACTTTATTATTCTCTATGGAGCCGACTTCTTCACTGGGATCTTTCTTGACTTCTTTGGCATCTTCATCTATAAGAAAGGGTTATGCAGGAGGTGAATATTTCCCGCAGCTACCAGAAACATCAACACACAACACTTTTCCACTGACATTGATCTCTGATCCAAGATCCCCTTGGACCCCAATACAGGTTGTCCTGGTACCCTGTACATCATACCCTCTCTAATGCCAAGCCTCAGTGCTGCATCCTGGGTATCTTCTCCCTCTCCACGTATGAGCACCTGTCCATCCTTGAACATCATTGCATACCCCATATCTTCCAGAGCTGCCACGACGAGCAAATTGACCTTCAACTCTGGAATATACATTACCTTGGCCACCTTCAGAGAATCACCTGACTCTAGCTGTAATCTGATGCGTCCAACCCCCTTTACTGGATGCATGGTGCATGGTGCCGGCCCCACTACCCGCATGCGAGTCTGATCCCATCTCTGAAACACTAAGGAGCACTGACCTCATTCCTGTCATATGGAAAGATGATCCATTGTCCACGAACCATACTCACTGTCCTCCAACTCAGCCAATCCGCTGCTACTCGAAAGAGAGGCAACTAGAGAAAATTCATCCTCGAATTTCTCTGCAAACTCATCTATCTCAGTAGATGTTGAGGCTGCCATCTCTACGTCCTCCTCCTTCTTCTTCTTCTTCTTGGGACATTGGCTGGCATAGTGGCGAGTCTTGTGACATGCAAAGCATTTCACTTTGCCCATGTCTCTAGAGCTTCTCGCTCCACTGCTTTTCTTCGCATGAAGAGCCACATTCTCCACCTCTTCATTCTTTGGCTAGCTAGCCTGAGTGGCATCAAGTCTTAGCTCCTCCTGGGTGAAGTCATCCCATAATATCTCCCAATCAGGGAGCTTCTCCCGAGCCACCACTCCATGGAAAAATACTTCCTGCCATCTCTACGTCCTCCTCCTTCTTCTTCTTCTTCTTGGGACATTGGCTGGCATAGTGGCGAGTCTTGTGACATGCAAAGCATTTCACTTTGCCCATGTCTCTAGAGCTTCTCGCTCCACTGCTTTTCTTCGCATGAAGAGCCACATTCTCCACCTCTTCAYTCTTTGGCTAGCTAGCCTGAGTGGCATCAAGTCTTAGCTCCTCCTGGGTGAAGTCATCCCATAATATCTCCCAATCAGGGAGCTTCTCCCGAGCCACCACTCCATGGAAAAATACTTCCTGCCATCTCTACGTCCTCCTCCTTCTTCTTCTTCTTCTTGGGACATTGGCTGGCATAGTGGCGAGTCTTGTGACATGCAAAGCATTTCACTTTGCCCATGTCTCTAGAGCTTCTCGCTCCACTGCTTTTCTTCGCATGAAGAGCCACATTCTCCACCTCTTCACTCTTTGGCTAGCTAGCCTGAGTGGCATCAAGTCTTAGCTCCTCCTGGGTGAAGTCATCCCATAATATCTCCCAATCAGGGAGCTTCTCCCGAGCCACCACTCCATGGAAAAATACTTCCCACTATGCGCTGAAGCCATTCAAGGCTGTCCTCACCAACTCAGTCTCGTCCACTACCTCTCCCACAGCTGCCAGTTCATCTCTGATCTGAGTGAACTTTGTGAGGTAAGTGACTATCGACTCTCCCTTGGCCATCTTTGTGCTTCTCTTTGAGCATCATCTTCCTGCTCTGGTTGTCAAACTGGTACAACTTCACTAGGGCCTCCCACATGTCCTTCGCTATCTTCTTGCCAAACAAATGAGGAATAATGTAGTCTTTGACACCATCCTCAATTATCCTCTTGGCCTTGACATCTTTCTTGTTGTGAGCTGCTAGCTGTACTGGATCAGCTGGGGCTGCTACTTTGCCTTCAACAATTTTCAGAAATTCATTCTCTTCCAGTACCAAGCTAATATGCTCCCTCCAAGGACAAAAATTTGAGGCACCATCCAGCCTGTCCTCAAACCTTAAGCCTGCACTAGCCATTCGAGTCTGTTGTTTTGTTTCTCACACAAGTTTTGGTTGCACGTCTCCCTTTGCTTATTCAGTCCCTAGTTTGCACAACAAAGTATCTTGGCTCTTTCTGTACTTAGAGGATGAGCTTTGATACCATGTTAATTTTTAGGAACTAGAAGGCTGCCCAACAGGTCTGTCTTTGACCTCTTGTTGGGCTCTAAGTTTACTTTATCAAATCTGTCCTTGCTGCTGTTTTAGGACAACAAACAAGTCTGAAATTTCTGCCAAGAAATCTGCCTTCAAATTGATGGTTAAGTGCTCTTTTAAGGTGCCCTTGCAAGTGGTTTTAGAAGTGATGTTAGCACATGCAAATACCATAAAACAAATAACACTCCTCTAGGATCTTAACAAGATCCTACTGCTGATATACAACTAAGCATACATGAAAAATGAACAAGTGTAATTTTTGGTCAACATGACCCTGGACAAAACTCCCCAGGGAAAACTAGTTTAGAGTATATGTATATATATGGAGTGTCTCAAGCATGGAATACAACAAGGAAGTAAATACAATGGAACCTATACACTTTGCAAGCTCCTCGAAGAATGCGCCCAAGAAGTGCGCCCTTCCCTTCCTTGACCAACCTAGACCACCAATGCGCCCTTGATCTTTCCTTTGGCCGTTTGAGAAACCCTTGCATGCAAATCTCCGTTTGGATGCTACATCGAACCTCTACCAATCAGATCTGCAAAAGCTCAACTCCATCATGTGCCTGCAAGCTTGCGCCCTCTCTCCTCAAGTGTGCCCTCCACCAAGCATGAACACATACCACAAATAAATGAAGCCCTAAGCCTCCTTGCACCCTCCATGAACGAAGGCACCCAAACTAGCCTCACCTAATGCTTCCATTCTCATCCCTTTGATCCTCTCCAAACTCTCCAAGTGAACAAAACAAGAATGAATTCCTCTCTTGCCCCTTGCACCCTTCTTTAGCCATCCTTAGCCAAACCTAGAGATTGATGGCCAAGATCATCTCTAATCAATGGGTGAGATATTCTCACAAGTGTTTCACTTAGAAACCCACTTTTGGTTAAGTTTCCTAAGTTTGCCTCATGTCCTTTAATTCACCCACAAAGTGAATTAATTGTCAAAGTTAAATTAGAGCAAAAGGTAAAGTACAAAGGTCTAATCAATTCCCTCTTGTGTTTAGAGAGACACAACCACAAGGGGACCACTTTCCAAGGTACCCCAAAACTCAACAACTCAGTCACTGAGATTAATGCCAATAATTACTAAACTCAGAAATTTAGTTTGTTGATATAAATTTCAGAATTATGTAGTTAACCTACAACTGAGTAATAAACCATAAAAATGACAACAGAACCATACACAGAACTAAGCATAAAAATAGAAAACACCAAAAATATCTTGGAAGCCCCAGTGTGGGGATAACTAGCAAAGAGGGGCTTCTATTATGGGCTTTCAAGAGAAAAATTACAACAGTAGAAAATCAGAAATTTCTTACAGAAATCTCCTCAGCAAGTTTCCTCACTCCCTCATCAAAAACAACCCATCAAACTCAGCCTGTTTTTTTCAGTCCCGATTTTTCAGCGTGCTTTTTTGGTCGTGAAAAATCAGCCCTCCTTTTTCGGCCCGGAAAAATCAGCCTCCTGAAATCTGTTGTATGTGGCATGAGTTTGGCCTCTTTCTGCTGCCCAGTATGGCCCTGGTTTGGCCTTCACTGGCTGCCCAAGTCTGGCCCAGAACTCACCCTCTTCCTCAGCTGCTTTCCCTTTCCTTCTCTTGCCCAAGCACCCTCTTCCTCTTCTCACAAATGAGAATGCGTGTCCCTCTCACCCTCAGCCCTTCTATGTATCTCTCTAATTCACCTTTTCAAGAGACTTCTAGAAGCCTTCAGAAATACACTTTTGTGAATTATTAATTTATGAAAAAGTGATTTTTTCATAAATATGAGAAAAAAGTCATTTAAGTGACTTTTTAATTTTTCCTAAGTTAAAACTTAGGAGAAAATAAATAAAGTTGAGCTGGGTATTTATTGTGTCCATTAGCATGCCTAGGACACTTAGGCCCATGCTGAGACACCTACCGAACTACAAAACTAACATAAGCTGCCTTACAACTGGGCTCCCTGGTCTTCAACCTTGTCATTGTCATCTAGACCTCTTCCTCTAGTTTGGTGCAACATTTGAGCAAAAAAGTTCTTCACTTTGGAGAGCTCATTGGCCTGCTTGGAGAGATCTTTGGAAAGAGGAGTAAGAGTCGACTCCAGGTAGGACAGTAAGTCCCTGACCAAGTCTCTTCACTTTTCCTGAGCATCTGGGCTAGAGGCCACAAAGGCCCCAATATGCCACATCATATCCAACATGCTTTGGAAGATAGTACATCTGCCTCTAGCGTGCCTAAGATCCACCAGTGGAATGTTAGAGGGGATCCTACCTTCTTCGTAGAGATTTAGATGGGGACCCATACCAAGACTTGTGTGCTGGTATCACCCAGTACTTTGCACTTGGGGAGGTCATCCTTCTATGGTAGTTCAATGCCCATACTAGGGCCAAGTAGATCCCCCTTCATGATAGAGCAGAGGATACTTTTTGCTCAGAGGAGATCGAACTAGACTCGATTGGTTTACATAGGTTGTCGGATGATGCTAGACGTCCTCTCTCATCCTATGGAAAACATCTTTTGCATCTCATGGAATCCCATGACTTCCTGATCCTGAATGGTATCCCTTGCTATCTTGATTCAAGCATTTTCACATGTTTTCCTTAAGTTGGTGGTGCTAGTGTGGTGGAGTCTGGACTACATTGTAGCCAACTGAGACATGCTTCAGTATAGCTTCTAGTTCTCAGTGGCTTGGCTACCCATAGCCAACCATGCTTTCCTCTCATTTTCCCTTTGTGTTGATCCTCTCACCTCCCAACTGAAGAGAAACGAGGTCCTATGAGGCTGCCAAAACAGGTTTGTCTTTGACCAGATTTTTGTCTCTAAGTTTAAATTTAGTAACTGTCCTTTGCTGTTGTTTCAGGACAACAAACAATCAAGTACTTTCTACTCACAATTTTGATGGTTAAGTGTCCTTTTGAGGTGCCCTTGCAAGTGTTTTATTATCCCAATGTTAGCACATTCAATATACTCAAAACAAATAACACTACCTCTAGATCTTTACAACTCTAAATGCTGATTTACAATTCTAAGCATGCATGAAATTTATACATATGTTTTTGGTCAACATGACCTTGGAAAACCCCCCCCCATGGGGAAAACCAGTTTGGAGTAGATGTATATAGAAGGCCTCAAAGAAAAATGTATAACACAGAAAACATAAACAAGTGAACCTGTTACAATAGAAACCCTTCTTGGAAGCCTTGGAGTCCCTTGAAGATCTCCCTGCTAGCCTCTTGAAGCAAGGCGCCCTTTGCCTTGGTGCGCCCTTATTCCTTTGCTAGCCTTTGATCCTCTTCCCTTTGCCTTTGCTTTGACCTTGCCTTTGCTTGATCTTTTTAACCTTGCCTTCCCTTTGCCTTGCCCTCCCTTTGCCTTGCCCTTGTTGAAGCTCCCTCCTCTTAAGAGTGCCTCCCACAAGTGATGGTGCGCCCCCTCCTTTAGCAAAACTCCACAAGTAGTGGCCTCCTTCACCCTTGCGCCCTCTACGCCCTAGAGAGTGCCTAAGCAAGTGAAGTAGTCTCCTCCATAAGATAGGAACTTCCCACAAGCTAGATGCGCCCTTCCTCTCGCAAGAATGCGCCTCTCCTCCTAGCAAATGCGCCTCTACTCAACAAGAATGCGCCTAGCTCCAAGATGATGGCCAAGCCTCCATGAAAGCATCTCCATGCAAGTTAGACCCAAGCTATGGCTCCCTCGTCCACTCTTGACCTCATGCACCCTCCTTTCCTCAAGAAATGCACCCAAGAGCTCTCCTCCTCTCCTCTCAAGTGAAGAATGAATCTCATATTTGCCCTATTACCTCCTTTAGCCTCTCTTTGGCCAAACCCTAAAAGATCAATGGCCTAGATCCAATCTAGCCATGTCTAATCAATGGGTGAGATCTAATCCATAAATCTCACTTAGGAAACCCACTTTCCTTAGTTTGCTTTATGTCCTTTAACTCACCCACAAAGTGAATTAAATGTCACTTTAAAGTTTAATGACTTAAGTGACATATTTCACTTTTGACTTAAATCTTCTAAGTCAAAGTGAAATTAGAATCATAAAGTAAAGTAATGAGGGTAATGAGGGTAATAGTCTACCCCTTTGTGTTTAGAGACTCACAAACACAAGGGGACCACTTTCCAAGGTACCCAAGTCTCAACACTCCCTCTTACTGAGGAAAGTGCCCTTCACCACCAATCTCATCCCTGCAGTGGACATGGTTACCTACTGGAAAATACTCAGTGAGTATGGCTGTACCCTGATCATCAAAAATGGTCTCTGTCACAGATCTACTCAACCTGCGTGATCTATAAATGGAAGTCTCTCCACCTATCCAAGATCACCTAGATCTTGGTATCAAACCAAGATCTCAACCTTGGGCTCCCACCAAGGATTTCTACCTCCGGTCATATCGCCAACGATCACTACTCTTGGTATCCCACCAAGAGTCTCCACCTCTTGGTATCTCACTAAGAGTATCTGGATCTCGGCATCTCACCAAGATCCTCAACTTGGCCTCTCACCAAGTGACTTCCACCTGAAGTGGATTCAGAACCTGATTTGCTTGTCTCTGTAGCCAAGTGAGGCTCAAGCCTCTATGGTGCTCTGCTGCTCCTCCTCATCAATCTCTGATGCTCTGAAACCCTTGCACCAACCCTCTGTCTCGACAACACTGAAACTTAAGATGTCCCGGGTGGACTAGTCACCCCTGATGATGGTGTCCATGAAAACTGAGTCTGAGCTGCCTCTGAATCACTACTACGAGCCTCTGTCTCGACAACACTGAAACTTAAGATGTCCCGGGTGGACTAGTCACCCTTGATGATGGTGTCCATGAAAACTGAGTCTGAGCTCCCTCTGAATCACTACTACGAGTCAATAGGTCCTCCTCAACTCTGTCTCCCCACTTGACGCTGGATGGTGTAACAACTGACAAAGAACTGGTGAATGCACTCTCTCTCGCAAATTGTGTATCGAACTCAAGCTCCTCTGCTGTCGTTGCTGTATCATCCTGCTTCTTCTTCTTCTTCTTCTTCTTGGGACACTGTTCTGCACAGTGACCCATCTCTCCACAAGCAAAGCATTTCACTGTGCTCATGCCTCTCTCCTGCCCACCGCCACTCTGTTGTGGTTTGGCCCCTCCCTTGGGACCATGTCTAGCACCTCTGCCGATCTTCTTCTTTCCCTTAGTCCACAAAGCAAGGTCCTCATCACTCTTTGTAATCCACTGCTGTCCTGAGGACTCTGAGGTGAGTCTCGTCTCCTCTTGAACCAAATCATCCCAAAGTCTCTCCCAAGTAGGCATAATCTCTCGGGCAACATTGCCTCGAACAAATGGGCCCCATGGTTTGGTAAAGCTGTTTAAGGCTGTCCTCACCATAAAGCTTGGGTCCACTATCTCCTCGACATTTGCAAGCTCATCTCTGATCTCAGTGAATCTGCCAAGGAATGATGAAACCGACTCGGAATCGAGCATCTTAATGCTCCTGAGCCTGTTCTGCAGAACCATCTTCCGGTTCTGGTTTGAACTCTGGTAAAGCTTGCATAAAGAATCCTATATCTCAAATGCATAGTCTTTACCAGTCAAATGTGGAATGACGTGGTCTCTCACTTCGTCACAAATAGTCCTTTTTGCCTTGTTGTTCTTCTTCCTGAACTCTGCCACCAACGCGAGAGCAGTAACAGGAGGAACAACAACGGGAGTAGGAACTATATCCCATAATTCAAGGTCCTCTAAGGCGAAAGTGATCCTGGTCTTCCAAGGGGACCAATTGCTAGCTCTGTCTAGCCTATCTTCTGCCCGCATCTGGGACACCGACATGTCTGTCCACTAAAGCTCACGCTGATGCTAAAACAACACAAGAACACTGCCTCACTCCTGTCAACACAGGTGTGAAAAGAGGCAGTAACACCACAACCTCACTCCTAGCAAATAGGTGTGAAAAGAGGTTGTAAAATATAACCTCACTCTTGTCCACACAGGTGTGATAAGAGGCTGTCCACAAGTGTCAAAAAAATCAGTTCTGCAACTGTCAACAAATCTGCCCACAAACTCTGTCAACACGCTGTCCAAAATC
>ML785935.1:95212-117882 GCA_009831015.1 Picea engelmannii
ACAATCCAGTGGTACACTACCACACCAAGTAACACACAAGTACTTGATCAACAACGTATAGTCACGAACAGTGGAACACATCCACCACAGTAGTATACATCTACTATCATACAGTCTTCATAACAATCATCTGATATCAACCTACACAGAAACAATGTTATGATATAAACTGAATCATCTAGGCCAATCTTTCACTCACATCTGTGAGATCTGAAAGAATATCTGCCCTCAGAGTAGAACAATGAGATATTTGGACTATTCTTCTCAAGCAAGGAAGAATAACTGTCCTGTCTTCTGAACCTGGACCATTCCCCACCCTGGGCCATTCTTCCTACACTAATCAAAGTGCACCCTGGAGAGAATGTATAAACCCTAAGGAATGCCTGCCTTGATTGTTGAGCCTGGACCATTCCCCACCCCGGGCCATTCCTCCTACACTAATCAAAGTGCACCCTGGAGAGAATGTATAAACCCTAAGGAATGACTGTTCGGACCATTTCCTCTGTTAACCACAAGAGGAAAAGACTGTCCTGTATCAACCTCCAAAACATACCATTTCTCATCTTAACCACAATGAGAAATCGCTGTTCGGCGAGGCGGGCCAGTCTTCTTGAGTAACCCTCAAGAAGAGAGACTGCCCTAGACCACTCCCCATGTTAACCACAATGGGAAGTCATTGTCTATGATACATTGATACATCAACACTCTGGACCATTTCCCATATTAACCACAATGGGAAATCACTGTTCGTCAGAAATCTCAATCCACTTTCCGAACTAGAAAGGAAGCTACTCATCTTGGACCATTTTTCGAACTGAAAAATGACTGTCCATAAATCAATATATATCAGTGCTCCCTCCCGACCTGAGAGTCGTCTTCCTTTTTCAATAAGGAAGTCGTTTCCACGAGCTCCAGCTTGAGTATGCAAACTCTTTCATTTTGGACAGAAGCTTTACCAAAATGTCTGCTTATCTGCTCATCTGTGGAGATATGTAATGGAGAACCTCTTTCTCCTTTCTGAACTTCATCACGGATAATGCAATGTTTGATTTCAAATGTACTTTGTTTTGGAGCACTGGTTTTCTCTGAAGGCTTCATGTAGCTCTGATCAATAAAGTATATCGTTGTTGGAACACCGAAACATATCCATGTAGCACTTCTTCTGTCATCATGAGATCTGATCTACTGAGTAATCATCTTGATACAATACAGAGAATCTTCACCACGCTTCTGGTGTGCATTGGAGGTTCTTCACCAAGTTATCTTCTTTCATCTGTATACAAGGGTCTCTTTTTGGTATGCCTCAAAGTCTTGAGGTTGCTCTTCATATGCTCTTTGTTCAATTTCTCTGGAGAACAGTCTTTGCATTCATCTTGATGTAGCACTCCAACCCATGGATGATATAATGACTCATGTAGAGTTATGTCTGGTTTACCGGAACGAGCAATCATAGTCTTCTCCCTCCATCTAGGAGAACCTCTAGTTCTGGATCTTGCAATGCTTTCATTCATAAGTCTTCCGTACACTGTTCTTCATCACAACTTTCAGTTCTGCTTGATTGCTTTCATATTATGCTGGTAATCTTGTGATTCTCGATACAATGATTGGTTGTTCAAGCTTCTCTTCTTTCTTGGAATCTTCATGTTCTTCCTCATGTTTTTCTTTAGCCTTTGGGTCCATGGAGTTTCTTATAGATTCCATGCCCTAAAGATTCCACTTCTTTTCATCATAGGATCACATATTTGGATGGACAACCAGGGATACTTTAAGGCTTCTCTTCGAAGAAGACTTCTTCTGAGGTTGAATTGAGCACGTACTGTCTTTCATGGTTCTACCATGGATATATACTTCATCATCTTCAATGGATCATAGGATTAGCTCCCTCCTAATCCTTGCTTCATGTATGAGTGCATATAATCGGCTCCCTCTGTCTAACAGAGTCCACGCTTTTGTTTGCATCCTTATTGTCTTCTGCAATATATAATTGGCTCTCTTTGTTTAACAGAGTCCACACTTCCGTCTTGTTGTCTTCTACAAAACATCATAAGTCTTTCTCCTATTTCCTCTTGATTGCTGACTTCTTTCTGTCTTTGCTTCTTCTAAGTCTCTTCATGATTTATTCGGCTTATCTTGCAATAGTTTCCACATGATTTGCTTGATGTATTTCATTCTTTCATGTATTATCCAATGATATCAATTATTATCTTGTTGTTCTTCCATTGGTATAGTTCTTCTTGGAACACATTATCTTCCATGAGATAGATATACAAGATATGTACAAAGACGATGCAAACAAGATATGTACAAGGAATAAGAAGAGTATTGTTACCTTTAGAAGAAGAAGTCTCTTTCATCCTGCTTAGTCTTCTTTGTAGATTCCTTTTCTTCGGCAACTGATGCTTCGTGTTTCTCCTTCCTTTTCTTTAGCTCGGGACAATGATTCTTGTAGTGGCCATACTTTCGACAGTTGAAGCATTGTACTTCTGAAATGTCTTTCTCTTGATTTGGCTTCCTCCTTGAACCAAACTTCCTTTTGTTCCTGAAATTCTTGAATCTTGTTGTGAAGGCTTGATCATCGTACTTCTTTTGGGGTTTCTCTTTTGCACTGATCCTTGATTCTTCTTGAACACAAGAAGTCCAAAGTTCTTCAAATGTTGGATACTCCTTCCTTGTGTTCATGCTTGCGGCAAATGCATCCCACGTCTTGGGAAGACCATTGAGTACTATGTTTACCAATTCCTTCTCTGAGATGATCTCTTCAATAGCTTGTAGTTGATCTCTTAACCGAGAGATTCTCACAAAATATGATGTTATGCTGTCCTCATCATTCATCTTCATGTCATGGAGCTCATTTTTCAGACTCATAACTTGTCCAATGTTTTTGACCGAGAAGAGATTTGTTAGGGCATCGTACATCTTCTTTGATGAGTCAATATGGGAGATGTAGGGTATCAAGTGGTCTTTTATAGATTCCACTATGATACTCATACCATTGATGTCACTGTCTTTGAACTTCTCCGTGGCTGCAACGTTCTGCGGTTCCTTCTCTTTCCCTTCTTCAAACTCTGGTTTCATGATCTTTCCTTTCACGATATCCAGCACTTTATTCTTGGCAAGGATGAGATCAATCCTTGTCTTCCATGCTCTGAAGTTAGAAGCTCCATCTAACTTGTTCTCTGACTTCATAGAGTAAATCATGGCTGCTTTGACTTGGTCAACCCTAGATTTGAACAAAAGCTCAAACTTCACGTCTTGGCTTTTTGAGAGTACCAGGAGATGCTCTTAGGGCGCACTGATTTGTCTGGAGATTAGGTCAATCCCTTCATTTAAGGTGCCTCAACAAGAGGATTAGGGTTTCTGCAACTGCACCTGCTAGTAACCCTAACGACAGTTCTTCAACGAGCTTAATATCCTTACGACTATGTTTCCTTCCAGCGGTTAGACTGAATGAAGGAGGTGTGGGCCCATAACTTGTTAGAATATAAGTGGATGTGCTCGTTTTACCAATGACAATACCCTTGTCACCTAACCATAGGCCGAAGCCACCCTCTGAGCACCTTAACTTTGACAGAGAATCACTCCGGAAGCAAACCCTAGGCTAGATAGCCAAACAAAGGGTAGTGCACCTTTCCCCAAGGATAGCGCACCAATAAGAGCTGATCAGATAGTCCAAACCCTAGTCAAGCGTAACTGCTAGCTGCAATGACAACTCTCCTCCAAACCTACGCAAAAACTGGGCAATTGCAGTGCGCATAAGTGTTGCTCTACAATTCTGAGACTGCCTGCCAAAATGAGAACTGGCCTCCTGTATTTATACTAATTCTGGCTAACTGCCTGGGCCAACTTCTCATTCTGGGTATCTGTCTGTTCATTATATATTATTATTTCTGGCCGACTTCTTCTCTTGGAGGCTAATAACCTAATATAAATTATCTTCTTGAGCTGACAAGTCTTCTAGGGTTATTAGCCAACTCATTAGGGTTTCTTCTTGCTTCCTGGAGTATTCTATTCTTGTCAGGTTTACACGTGGAGGTAAATACCTCCCGCAACTACCATAATATCAACACATGAAGTATTTGTCCTTGTTCCCACTGAAAGTAGCAACCATGATAAGCAACACGTGTTCAGAAGAAGTCTTCTTCGAAAAGAAGCCTCAAAGTATTCTTGGTTGTCCATCTACATCCATGATCCTATGATAAAAGGAAGTAGTTGGAATCTTTAGGGTATGGAATCTATAGAAGACTCCATGAACCCAAGAGCTAAAGTGAAACATGAGGAAGAACATGAAGATTCCAAGAAAGAAAGAAAAGCCAGAACAACTAGTTATTATACCGAGAATCACAAGACTACCAGCTTGGTTTGAACCCACTAGAAGCAATCAAGCAGAAGAAATGGAAGTTATGATGAAAAACAATATATGTAAGAAATTGTGAAAAAGAGTTATGAATGGAAGCATTGCGAGATTCAGAACTAGAGGTTCTTCCAGGAGGAGGAGAAGACTATGATAACAACTTGTTCCCGTAAACCAAATATACCTCTATTTGAGCTACTATATCTCTTGCAGTATCCATGGATTGAAGTTTACATCAGCTGGTTGTAAAAGATTGTTCTTCCCAATAGAACATTTGAGGAAGAAGCTTATGTAAAGCAATCTCAAGGTTTTGAGGTATACTAGAAAGAGACCCATATATACAGATATAAGAAAACCTTGTATGGATTCAAACGACTTGATGCAGAGTATCTCATATACAACAGAAGCGTGGTGAAAACTTTTTATGACATAAATAGTGTATTAGAATAATTACTCAGAAGTTTGGGATGATGGATTGCTAATCCATGGAAAACTCTCATGATGACAGAAGAAGTGCTACTTGGATATGTTTTAGTTTGAGCCTTGCCACGATGTCACGAGTCAACAGGAAACATAAGTGTTGAATTCGACCATTGTAATGATCAGAGCTATATGAAGCCTTTAGAGAAAACCAATGTTCCATAACAGACCAAAGTACATTGAGATCAAGCATTACATTCTCCGTGATGAAGTCCAGAAAAGAGAAGTGGTTCTCCAATATATCTCCACAGATGAGCAGATAACCGATATTTTGGTAAAGCCTCTATCCAAGATGAAAAGTTGCGTACGTAAGAGACAAGCTGGGGCTCGTGGAGACGACTTCCTTATTGAAAATGGAAGAGATTACTCCCAGGTTGGGAGGGAGCACTAATGTGTTATTGATTTATGGAGAGTCATTTTTCGGTTCAAGAAATGGTCCAGGATGAGCAGTTCCTTTCCAGTTCGGAAAATGGTTTGATATTTCTGACGAACAAGCATTTTCCAGTTTGGAAAATGGTCCTGATCGAACAGTCATTTTCGTAATGAAAATGGTTTGATAGATTGCTGATGTACCATAGACAACGATTCCCCTTGTGGCCAGTGTGGGGGAATGGTCTAGGACAATCATTCTTCTTGGTAGTCACTCTCAGTAGTGGTCAAGTAGAATGGTCCGCCTCGCCGGACAGTCATTCTTTCGAAGTTCATAGCTGTGAGCAGTTCGAAGAATGGTCCGTTTTGGAGGTTGGTGCAGGACAGACATTTCCATTAGGAAATGGTCCGGATAGTCATTCCCTAGGGAAGACTCATTCTATCCAGGTTGCACTATGTTTAGTGCCGGAGGAATAACCCAGTTAGGTGAATGGTCCAGGTTCAACAATCAGGGACAGGCATTCCCTAGGGCAGACTCATTCTCTCCAGGTTGCACTATGATTAGTGTCGAAGGAATGGCTCAGTTAGGTGAATGGTCCAGGCTCAGAAATCAGGACAATTATTCTTTTGTGCTTGAGAAGAATAGTCCAGATAGTCCATGGCTTATGTTTTACTTTCTGAGGGTAGATGCTCTTCCAGATCTCACAGACGTGAGTGGAAGAATGACCCAGATAACTTAGTTTATATCATGATATTGTTTCTATACAGGTTGATATCAGATGATATGATTGCTTTGGAGACTGTATGTCTCTGGACAATAGAGGTATGCTACTGTGGTGGATGTGTTCCACTGGTTGTGACTATTGTCACTGATTAAGTAGTCGTGTGCTACTTGATGTGGTTGTGTACCACTGGATAGTAGCTGTGTACTACTATGGATAGACATAATTGTGTTCTATTGGATGACATTGTTTTGATTGCCATGGAGACTATCACTAGTGTTGGAGATGATTGCCAACTAGAAGAATAGTCAGTGTGTTGATGGACAAACATTCTCCAGGCAGAGAATGGTCCAGGCAGGACAAATTGCTAGTGGACAGACATCCTTCTTGTGGAGAATGGTTCAGGTTGACAGATTGTTGATGTACCATGGACAACTATTCTTCTAGGACATATATCCAGATTAGAAGAATGGTCTGTCTCCCTGAGTTCATAGTTCACAATAGTGGCCGGAGGGAAAATGGTCCAGCACAATCATTCTTCTAGGACATATGTCTGGATTAGAAGAATAGTCCTTGTAGCCCATGGCGTGGCTTCCAACATCTGTTGGAATAGTTATTCTTTTAGGACATATGTCCGGATTAGTAGAATGGTTCTTGTATCACTCTGTGGAGTGAGTGACTTATTCAACATCACGCCTGATTACTTAGATGGATTATGGCTTCGAGAGATGATGCAGTTGATGCTATCAGATGATATTGATAGTGATGATGGTGCTCGTGATCTAATCATGAGATAGCCTGTATGGCTATGATGATGCTACCATTTGAATGGTATGTTTGTGCTCAAGACCATTGCTATCAACACCTCCCTAGCTAAGAGGGAGTGTTGATATTATGGTAGCTGCGGGAGGTATTAACCCCCACGTGTAACCCTGACAAGAATAAAATATTTCGGGAAGCAAGAAGACCCTAAAAGACTTGGACATAACCCTAGAAGTAAAGTCGGCTAAGGAGAATATTTTATATTGAGTCTTTAGCCTCGAGAAAGAGAAGTCGACCCAGACAGTCTGGAGAAAGCAGTATAAATATAAGGCGCCAGAGCTCATTTGGTACACACATCTCGTAATTGCAGAAATGTAAGAGTGCGCACTCCAAAAACTGGGTAAGTGCACAAGTCTGGAGAGTAGCTGCAGCTGCAGCTACTGATTCTCGGTTTAGGCTTAGACTTTCTATTGGTTATGGTTTGGACTTTCTGCCTTGTGTGCTAGCTCTGGAGAGAGGTATGCTACATCGATTGGCTATTAGGCCTAGGGTTTGCTTCCAGAATCATTCTCTGTCAAGGTTAAAGTGCTCAGGGGTGGCTTCGGCCTATGGTTGGGTGGCAATATTGCTATATTGTCTATTGGTAAATGAGCACATCTATTATTTCTAACATCGCCCTTGCTCTCTCTACACCCTAGTGTGCGCCTAAGCAAATGAAGTAGTCTCCTCCGTAAGATAAGAACTTCCCACAAGCTAGATGTGCCCTTCCTCTCTCAAGAATGCGCCTCTCCTCCTAGCAAATGCGCCCCTACTCAACAAGAATGCGCCTAGCTCCAAGATGATGGCCAAGCCTCCATGAAAGCCTCTCCATGCAAACTAGACCCAAGCTATGGCTCCCTCCTCCACTCTTGACCTCATGTGCCCTCCTTTCCTCAAGAAATGCGCCTAAGAGCTCTCCTCCTCTTCTCCTCTCCTCTCAAGTGAAGACTGAATCTCATATTTTCCCTATTACCTCCTTTAGCCTCTCTTTGGACAAACCCTAAAAGATCAATGGCCTAGATCCAATCTAGCCAAGTCTAATCAATGGGTGAGATCTAATTCAAAAATCTCACTTAGGAAACCCACTTTACTTAGTTTTCTTTATGTCCTTTAACTCACCCGCAAAGTGAATTAAATGTCACTTTAATGACTTAAGTGACATATTTCACTTTGACTTAAATCTCCCAAGTCAAAGTGAAATTAGAATCATAAAGTAAAGTAATGAGGGTAATAGTCTCCCCCTTTGTGTTTAGAGACTCACAGACACAAGGGGACCACTTTCCAAGGTACCCAAATCTCAACACAAACCCCACCTTCCCCCTAGGTTCTCCTTGTAGCACCATATTTTTTGAGGTGGGGGACTAGGATGTCTACAATACTCGCCTTTATGAGCTCCTCCCCCTCTCTCCAATTTCGAGTCCCTCAAGTTAGGCTCTTCCAAGTATGACTATTTTTCCTCAGTTATTTAGGATGCGACACTTAGTTCTTACCCCAACACGACTAACTCCCCCACCTACTCTTCTTAGTCTAATTTTGATCCTATGAACAAGTGGTATGGCGAGGAGTGCAAATCCTTTCATAAACACCTTTGCTACACCCTCTTCTACAATTCCACCTCTTACACTCCGGTGCGGAAATCCTATCAGTCCTTCCTCCACCACAAGAAATGTCTCTTAGTAGCATAGAGGAGACATGAATTATGTGCCTCACTTCACCACTCCCCCAAAGCTTTTTGGCCTATTATTTTTCCCTGTCACTCTAGCTTAACTACTGATCTTGACGCTTAGTCCATGTTTACCCACATTGCTGCCCTTTATGATGTTCTTGGTCAATCCCCTGTCTTGGTCACATTCACCCTATTATCTTGCCACATGTTATGCGTTACACATATCAGGGAGGTAATCTGGGAGATGAAGACTAGTGGGGCTATAGATGAGGAGGGGTTCAAGGTGGATTGCTTTGAACATGGTGTACAACCCCTAGTGCATGACATTGTTGATTTATTTAACCATGTTGTTCACATAGGTTTTCCCCTTGCTTATCATCCACTTGATTCATAAATTGGGTCCTAGTGTAGATCCAAATAATTATTGAACTACCATGGTTGGATATACATTCTGGGAGCACTACATTAGTGTCCTTAACTTGCAGTGATCCGAGGAACTCAAGAGGAGAAACCTTTGGGGTAGGGGATAAGCAGGTTTCAAGCCATGGTATCAGGTAATGGATCATACCTTCAATCTATGGGCCATCATTGAGGAGGCGAGGCATCACATTTCAAAAGTCTTATGTTGTTTTGTAGACTTTTACAAAGATTTTGACTCAGTTTCGTGGGAAGCCATGTTCAAGAGACTCATAGACATTCATATCTTAGAGATTCTTATACCCGCTATTATGTTACTCTAGGAGATAGTCATTGGTTTCCTCCGCACAACACAAGAATTATTAGACTTCATCAAGACCACCATCAAGGTGAAGCAAGGGTGCCCCCTCTTGCCCACTTTATTCAAGATCTACATAGACGAGTTGGAGGGTTTCTTGCTCGAGCACATCTAGTTAGGTGATGATTGTCTTCTCCACTGTGTCTTGATCTCCATACTCCTCTTTGCTGACAACGTGGTCCTCTTGGCCTCCACACTTGAGGGTCTACAAAGATAGTTGTAATGTTTTGCGGCTTTCAGGTGTTGATGGTCAACCTTGGGAAAACCAAGTTAATGATCTTCAATTGCTTGAAGAAGTCCGTTTCAGATTTCTACTTTTACTTCAAGGGGGAAGAGGTTGAAGTTACCATAGCATACATATAACTGGGAGTTCAGTTTTTAGGGCCTATGTTTGGGTTGAGGCATGCTCTCTAACCCCTAGTGAATAAAGGGCATGGGTCCCTCACTCATATAGAGAGAGTCTTTTGAACACCATTTTTAAGACATCTTGTTCACTAGACCTTATGGATTCCATCATCAAACCCATTGTTTTGTATGGTTAAAAGGTTTGGAAGTCAAGCCTACCCAAGTTTGATTGGGCTCACATTGATTGAGTTTAGACCCTATTGCTTCGTCGCATCATCAAATGTAAGAGGACAATGCCCCAATCTATCATCTAGGAAGAGTTTACGACACACCCCTTTCAAATTAAGACTATCTTTAGATTGGTAGAGCTGTTGCTCTGCCTCTGGAGATTTACTGACTTAGCGACCGATAGAGATCAATACCCATATCTTGCTTATCAATCTCCAGAGGCCATTGCGCATTCACCCCGTCACCCACTAGGAGAGTGCGGTGCTGGTATTCAGAGGTTCTATGCTTCCTTCAATTCACTGGTATATTTATAGACTGTATTCCCCTATTTAGTTACTTCTTGGATGCTCAACCATCTCTTGCCTCATAAGCAGGAGATGAATGGGATTATCAGGGAAGATGTTTATAGACAATGTATTTAGGGCACTTGGGTCGCTCCCCAGGGGTTTGAGACCCAAGGTGGCCTTTTATGCAGAGCACTTCATGGAGCTTAGAGATGGTCTCATAGTGCGGCCCCCTTACATACTTTAGCATTGGATGCATGAGCTTAAGATCCCCTTAGGCCAATTTAGAGTGGGATCGCATCATTGTTAGGTGGAAGTTGAGCATCAGATACCATGAGAGGATAGATTATGTTGGATTTCCCATAGGTAGGAGACAGAGACAGAGGAGCACTTTTATATCGAGGTTCTCTTTGTACTATGAGATATGTGTTCGGTTCCATTGCATGTTTAGAGAGTCTCGTAACTTCCTCTCCACCTTTTTCCAATATCTAGACCAACGGTGCCTAGCGCTCTACTTGGGAGATGCCCTCAGGTTCAGAGCTCGCATTCTTAGCCACCCCAATCAATTAGACACTATTGAGCCGATCACATCTTTCTTCTCGATGCTTCTAGTGGATAGGGGCCCCAAGAGGTAGGCATAGTACAACACCATCTCGCCCTTGGATCTATGAGACCTTGGGAAATAGCGCAACCCCCGATAGTGAGATCCATGTCGGGTTGTCGTTTGAGGCCTTGGGATAGTTTACGCCTGGCGAGCAAGTAGCCCTCGTATACTATCTCCTAGTAACAGGCCACCTCTTCTAGACACAGAGACATTCCCCAAGCCAGATCTAGCTCCTCCAGCCAGATTTCTATACAAAGATTCTTTCCTTTAGCCTCAGATGGTAGGAGAGCTTCACATTCGACTTCAGAGGAGGACTCCCACTTTCCTTGGTCCAACAATAGACACTTGGAGCATTGAAACTCTCCCTATACTCAACTCTAGAGCATTGTATTTCCTTTTGGCATTGTGATAGTTGCACCTAGACCATAGAGATTAGAATCTAGATTTATTTCTTGCTTTTATAGGAGTGGCCTTCACACTCCCACTTTGTATTGAGAAGTCTTGTTGACCTACTTTTGGTCATTTGTTGGACATTAATAAACTTATCTTATCTTAATCATCCTCTGAGTGATTCCATTTGAAGGCCACATGAAGTTGCTTGTTGCGAACTTCAAAATAAGGAGGAATCCCCTTCCCAAAAGTAGCCTCATCATTGATTTCATCACAATCAGAAGCAAGGGGTATCCCTCTTTTCTTGTGGCATCCTATTGGCCTATGACTTGTTGGCCTCTTGCCATGAAAACTAGAGGTAGAATCTCCCATTTCCTTCAAACCTTAGAGGTATGGGCTCTCCCATATAAGGATTGGTACGCAACCATCTATGCTTACGAGATGGCAAGCACAAAACCCTGTGGATGAGAAGCTTGAATCCATGACAGAGGTGAGAGCCAAAGAGAACCAATTACCCAACAAAGAGAACCACTTGCTAGCAGAAGAGAAAAAATTGTAGCAGGGGAGACCCAATAGGAACAATTGCCAACAGAAGAGAACCAATTACCTAGTGACTGAGGTGAGATTGTAGGGAGAGTGTGGGTCGACATATAACAATAGGGAGCCTGCTTGAACCACAATGGATTTTCACCCTACTATCCTCTGTGATGGCCTTTGAGTTTGGTTCAACCATGATGAAGTTTGAGCCTGCCATGATGATCTTGCAATAGCGCCTCAACCTATTTCTGGAGAGGGTTAGGGCCATGAAGACTCAACGTACTAGAGGAAGGAACCAATGCACATCCATTATCATCTTGGGGTACTTCCCTGGTATGACTCCTATCACCAGCTGATGCCCATATTGTGTCATTGGCGTCAACTCTCCCATCGACATCTATAACTGATCCGGGGTGTTTGGTTCTCATTGTTGATCATGTGGTTTTCCAACCTATTTATTCTGTAATGGCTAGTACCAAGTACATGGTTTTTATGGTGGATGGAACTGTTGTTTTGCAGCCTATTTATTCCACAAGATCTAAGCACGATGATGTTTTAATGTTTGCAATACTGTTGTCTTTTCCAATGGTAATGATGTATAACTTTTGGGTGTGAGAGAATGTAGGTTGGTCACATATTTTACAAATTTTGTAGAACCACAGTGACATAGCTAGGAGTCACCTTTTGAGATCAAAATTGACCAAAAGAAGAAGGAATACAGCAGTATTGGCATCATTTGGGTGTATTGGGTTAGAGTTCACAAGTCTTTAATGCTGACAATTGCATTACCTACAATATAGAAAGGCTCCTCTCACACTACATTGCTAGCAGCTACAAGTTGCATCATTCTGTCATTCATTCATCCTTGAGTTACTTTCCCATTTCTTTCTTTATAGATTTTAGATGCTCAAGTTCATTTACCACTTTCCACTGTAGCTGTTGTACAATCTCAGGTTTGACCATTCTCCTCAGTTAGGTATCTGTAATACAATATATCAAATTGGTGATGATAATAAGTAATCAAGCAATTCACTGATGATGATAAGTAACCAAAGCTGGGCTATTGATGTTATAATACAAAGTTCTCTTTTTATAATCCTTCTTTGAGGCACCTAACTGAAATCGCAGAGGTATTGCCATGTATATTGCAGACTTCATTCCAATAACCTGAATTTTTTTATCAGAAGAACTGTTCCGCCACCAGTAATGCTCGGGTCTAATTTCCCTGTCATGATCACTGACCCCCAATCTGTTTGACATGTTTTATATCCCAGGCATCTATCATCTTCTTTGGCCTTCAATTGACAACCAATCTTTGTTGCACACTGATAAGAGAATGATTTATTTGGAAAAAGATGTCTCATCTTAACACCGACAGTGTTTGTTTTGGCACAAATTGGAAATGGATGTGTTTTCTTGTTAAAGATT
Organism: Picea engelmannii; assembly: GCA_009831015.1. Classification (NCBI taxonomy): domain Eukaryota; kingdom Viridiplantae; phylum Streptophyta; class Pinopsida; order Pinales; family Pinaceae; genus Picea; species Picea engelmannii. The sequence continues at coordinate 108,193 of ML785935.1, forward strand.
TGAAAGATGTACTCAAAATATCATTTTTTATTTTCTGAGTTTAGGTTCTAGGATGATCTACAGGGAACACATGAAGTAACAATTTTTTTTATAAATATCTTTGAACCTTTTCTGCATCCATCTAGCATGCATGCTTGTAAATTTTACTGAGAAAAACAATGACTCCATTTATCTGATTGATATTGTAGTTATTAAGTTCACATGGTATACCTGCAATAATGGCTTTCATTGATTTTATTGTGTAGTTATAGATTTGGGTATTTGTGCATATTATTAGAAACTCATAAACAGCTTTCTTTTTCTTATTGAAATTGGGGCAGGATTATTGGCAGACAGTCTTAGTGTGGACGATTATCAAGGTTTGTTTTATCTGGACTAATTATATATTATCCATGCAGTTATAATGTCTGTCATTCTATTATTATTGTTGTCCTTACTGATTTAGTGTCATCTTGGTGGTTTTTACTAGTGTTATAGCAGTATTTTTGCAACATGCACTTAAGGATGTATATTTCACAATTGCATCATTTCATGGTAAATACCAGCTAAACTGCTGGGTGACTTTGCCTATGCATGCACGTCTTAAATTTTAATCACTCCTATCCTATTGTTATTTTAGTCCTTTCCAAGTTCGTTTCATCTTTTATAGTGTTTTCTAGAGTTTTATTGTTGTATATTCTGCAACATGCATTAAGGATATGCATGGCAAGAAATGAAGCATTTCATCTGAAACCCCATCTAAAATTCTGGTTGATTTCTGCTGAAGCTGTGAAGCTTTTTGGATGCTAACATTATGTACTAAGATCTATGTAATATGCTCGATGAGGCATGCTTTTATATGGGCATTGCTGTTCATAACACCCATTTTTGTATTTTCCTTTTCTGTATAAAATTACACTTGCATTTTAAGGTCTGTAAGTATAGTTTTCATCCTCTTATTTTTCCTAAATTTGTAAAAAGTTTTCAGAGACATTTCTACAGTGGATTATTAATCTTTTATGTAAAAAGTGTCTGCAGGAGACCTTTCTTAGGAGTAAAATATATTTACTTGGATCAAGTTAGCCACATCTTTGATTGTCTTTTGCTATAGCTTTGTTATTGTTACTGCTCAAACTAGCAGCCTTTGTAAGGGTGCTATTGGGGATAAGCACAACACAGGAAATGCACCATTGTCACCTTAGCACAATCTCCCCTTCATGTTAGGTCAGCCCCTTGAAGCCACGGGGGGTATAGTACCTTTTGATAGCTCACGATACAAGTCACTTCAAACTACACATCTCAATATATGTTAGATAGATCAATGCCAAAGTATCCAAATGCCTTGAGATTTGAGAATATTCAACCAAGAGTTAGGGAAATAACTACTAGAATATAAAGAGGGTTAGGAGCTAATTATATGAGTGATGAGATCTGAAATAAGTATGCTACAACAGAGATATAAATCGACACTAAAAACTCACTCTCTAGATGAAGAGAAAAGTATACCTTTAACCGCTCAAGAGTGAGATCTAATTGCACAAATCAAGAATGAATGATATCCCTGAGCTATGCCTTGATCATATGCTGCAAATTGGACCAGCATGCTGTTGATGATTGCAGCTTCATGAGACATTCTCCAGATCGTACACCTCTTGACTGAGTTGAGTCGATCTGAGAGAACACCTATGTGATAGGTGTGTCGTACTTCTCTGGACTGAGTTGAGATGACTTGTGTTGGTCTCTTGTCGTGCTCCTCTGGACTGAGTTGAGATGACTTGAGATGGTCTCCTGTCGTACTCCTATGGACTTAGTTGAGACGACTTGAGATGGCTCTTCAGTTCGTACTCCTATGGATTTAGTTGAGTTGCTCTGTTGAGAGTGACGCCCCTTGTGGTTGAGCACATGTGGACTTGTCCCTAGTGGCAGAGCACTAGAGGATGTGTGATACCCCTTGCTATATTGTCAAAGAGTAAGACTATTGTAAAACCCTAATTTGTATTGTGAAGGGTACAAGTCGGCCCTACTGTGTAAAGATAATTAATATTATGTAAAAGATTAATTATATTATTGAGTTGTACAAGTCAGCCCTATTGTGCCAATAGACACATATATTTGATGAGTTAGGTCATGTATTTATTAGTGAATGATCCCCATTGTGGATCATTCATCTCATTCACTCAACGCATACTTGGAGAGATGAAATTTAGTGCGCATCTCCTTCCATGCGCTATCTTTCTTGGTCATAGAGCACCCTATTGTGTGTGCTAGGTTTTTCTGTGGACAGGGTTCTTCTCTTGGCAATATAGATAGTAAAGGGTTGTTGGGTTTTTCCCTTGTTTGAGAAGGGTTTTCATAGGATAACTTCTTGTGTCTTGTGCATGGTTATTCTTCTTGTGATCTTGGTTACTGGTGATCTGTGTATTGCTGCATTGTTTATGGTTCAAGTTCATGCTAAATTGAAAAGAAACTACATGTGCTTGAGTCACCCTTAAAAATTCAACACATGCTGCTGTCCAACAATTCTAGAATCTGATATATGATTAAAAATATAGAAAATGCAAATTTTGGTTGAGGAAAACCACCTTAAGGGTGCCTAAAAGCAATTAGAATGATGAACCTTGGGTGCTTTAGCTAGGGCAATGAATAAACTATACAAAAACAAACCAACAATGACAAGTACAAATGGATAATAATCAAACAATTAACCCAAACTTGCAAAGAGAGGTGGTGAATCCCCCCTAGGGTTTCACCAAAAATCTCCAAAATAAAATATAACAGCTATGAATCACTTAGGAGATGAATTTCACCGTTAGAATGTGTTAGATATTCTTTGTAAACAATCCACAAGTGAATTATAAGTTAGGGAAGGGTTAGAATGCATCTTTTAGGGTTAAACCCTAGCTTTAGGGTTTCACCAATTCTGATTTTATTGCTGTAAGTTAATTTCTAGAATTAGTAAACCTCCTAAATCAGCCACAAAATGTCAGAAAGAACTCGAAGCACAATACCAATAGGGCTGATTTGCCTTCTTGGGGTTAGAAATTAACAATGAAGCATAAACCCACAAAAGAAACTGTCTAGAAAATGAAAGTAAATTGTTAGCTTTGCACTAGACAATGAAATAAATATTTTTTGACTGTATATCTTTTGTATTTTAATGTTTTATATAACAAGAAATTAAAAGAATTTAATTTTGAGGGTTTTGTGTGGTTGGTTGTTGGGATTTAAGCTTAATGCCTCTTCTCCACTTAGGGCTTATGGGGTCAAGAAGTATGCCCCTTTAAGAATTGATTATCAACATTTATGGATTAGAATGAGAGACTAGGGCCTCAAAGCTAGTAGTCTCTTGTCTAATCAAGACAAACCATGAAACCAAGGCCCTACAAGAAGGGTTTCCTCAAAGGAACAACCTTCACCAACAAGATCAACAAAAGACTTGAAAATAATACTTAAAAGCCTTGTCAAGGAGTATAGAACTAATCAAGACGAGATAAACACTTACTAAAGCATTTTAGGGAAGAAGGAAGAGATACAAACCCTAGACGTCCTCCCTCCAAGTAGTTGATAACTCCTCAATGGATCGATCTTGCTAGTTTTAGTACAATCTTAAGCATTCACAATAGCCTTTAAAAATACCAAGAAGAATAACCAAGAAAGAAAGAGCTCCAAGAATTCACACCAAGAAACACCAAGTAAAGATCTTCTATTAATGGCTTCGATGATCTCCAACAATTCACAACAATTTGGAATGAGAAGAGTCCCTTTATTTATAGATGAGGCTCACAACTCCTTCCCATTTTTTATTCCCTAACTCTAGGTTACGAAAAATAAAATAAAGTGACATTGGTCATACTCGTGTAATGTCCCCAATTTGGGACATCAGGGTATTACAGGGTGTTATGATGACCAGAGTAGCCAGATGGAGATTATAGCGAGTACAGGAGCTATTGAGGGTTATTTTGAGGTCTGGCTTGCATCGCTCATCCTATTTCATCATTATGATCCATTCCGCATAGATTGGCTTTGGTTCCATTGCATTTCGACAATTTCCATGATTTTGAGTATTTTGAGCTATAGGTTAATTAAATTCATTGAAGAGGTCATTTTGGGCACAATACTTGGAGGAACCTCTCAGTATAATAGCTCATTGGAATCGAGAGGAACAACACTACAGGATAGGATGGTGAGAAGTGACTTTCAGTGGCCCGGGAAGCCACAAGGAGAGATAAGGTGCTTTTCAAAGGTAAAAAGGTTAATTAATTAATTAAAGTGATTTAATTAATTAATTAATAATTAATAAAGTAAAAGTCACTTTGGAGGGACAAGGTGAGTAGGAAGTATAAAAGAGAGGCAAGGGCCTCTATTCTCTCATTCATATATGATTATCTTTTGATATCTGGCTTCTAGCTAGTGAGCCCATACCTTGGGGGTTTTGAGGGTTTTGACTTAACAAACCCTAGAGGACGATTCGGTGGTGAAAGATTCCACCTAGCTTGTCCCAAGCTTGGTCTCGGGGATGCAATACTCCCCCACACCATTCTAGTTCAGATCTACTCAGTTGCAGGAGAGTTCTACACCAGTTACATGTACAGGAAGAGAGAGGGCACACCATTGGGGGTTTCCAGCAAGGAGGGCACACCATTCATTGAAGGAAGGTTCATTGTAGGAGTTTGAGAGGCTCTTGGAGATTTGAGCACTTGGGTTTTACTTGCAAGGCCTTGGCCATGATTGCTAATGCCTTTTGAGAGAGTTTTATGGTCCAGCTGATTCCCTAGAGCATTGGGGCGAATTAGAGAGAAGGAGGGCATTTTTGAGATTCACATCTATTCAGTTTGGAGGGGTTATACTTCAGATCGGGTCCTGAGACTTCACCTAGTGACTTGCAATGTCCCGATCTATCTTTTTGGGGAGTTTCAAAGCATTTGGAGGCCTCCTTCATCAGGGCCGAAATTGTAGGGTTTGGCCGTATTTAGGAGGACGCAACCCCACTTGGGGATTCAACATTTGGTGGAGCACCCTTGGTATTTTGGTCTGAGATTTCAGGAGGGGATTCTACTCACCTCGATCTACAGTTTGACATCTTATTCAGAGTTTTTGGAGGTCTTTGGCAGTAGGGCCGAATTATTGAGGGTTTCAGTCTTCCAGCAGGGCGTGGCATCATCCATCTTGGAGTTGGCACTTCATACGATCCAAATCTCTTCCAATATTGGCCTTCATTGTGTATTCAACCCTTGGAGGCTTGCATCTTCTTACTAGGATCATTTTGTAGCAGCGCTTATTATGTTTATTGGATCCATCTCTTGGTCATTCCAGATCGACCTCACTCTTGTAACAGGTTCTCTTCCTATTATGAATAAGATCAGATCTGAGGCATTTTTGGGTTGTCTATTATATTGTTGATCTTGCATATGGTTGAGGTATGTTTCATTGCTTTATCTTCTTATTTGTTGCTGTAAACACACATTAAAATCATCAGTATAACCCTAGCGCAACTTAAGACACAATAATAAGCAAAGTGTTTGACGAAATGCCACAACCAGAAACAATTTAAAATTCATGCAAAACGTGATGTTCCTGGCATATTGGCTTGGGAACATTACAGTGGTATCAGAGCTTAGAGTCCTGCCAGCCCGAGGGATCTTCCATACGGCAAGATGGAGTCTAGAGATTTTGTTAAAGAGGTTGTATGTTGTGAACGGGAATACTACGCCCGTAGTGAGAGACTTAGGGCTGATATAACCTTCCAATGGTGGGTAGCCATAAACAATCTTGGTGGAGCCAAGATGAGGTCATAGAGTGGACCGACAGTATAAAGAGACACAAAGCCGACGCAGCTAGATGGAGGGAAGAATAGAGAAACCCCACACCCATTAGGAGCAGGCAACTTTGCTACAGTTACAAAGCGCCTTGGGAACCGGATCATAGATGTAGGGGTAAAGGTAAGAAGCACATTATTGAGGTGTACCATGACAGTGATGATGAGGTGTGTGAGGATGCATAGATAGATGCATATTTGGAGCAGTCCGATGGTGCTAGTGACTCTTGCACAGAGGCTAGTGATTCTTACACACTTGAGGAGGATAGTGACCCGTGCGCATTGGAGGGACAGTTGGATGGAGAGGATGATAGCACAAGTGTTTCAACAGACATATCACATACTATTGATGACTTTACACCTCAGTAGAGTGGTAACACTAGTGAGGATTTGCACGTGTTAGCACCTAGAGATGATGAGCTCCCTATGGTGACCATGACACATCTGTCATATTTCCAGACACCTATGACAGCCACATCACATGAGGATAGCAGTAGCATAGAGGAGCCGTACGTGAGGGATGCACACCATGGACATGTAGATCCACAGATTCAGGAGGAGATACATGACGTGCAAACAATTGACCTTGCACTCACATATCAACATGAGGAGAGGGGGTCACTTCTTTTGGGGACTCCGCTAGTTGAGCAGGCTGTAGAGATTAACAGTTGGATGGGATACTTCCTTCCAGGATCAACCTGCAGTGATGAGGATGTACCCTTTAATTGTCAGGAGGACCATAGCACGTGTCTGGACACATCTATATGGGATCCAGGCACAGATGATAGTAGCAGGGTGAGTGCACAGAAGGATACAACTGCTCACATCGGATACAGTATGATTAAGAGGGAGTTAGCAGTTGAGGATGATGTGCAGTCACATATGGGAGGACCCAGTAGCACAGTGGATAGGGGGCAACTCAACACTTTATCTTCTGTAGAGTGTTGTTGGGGATTCAGTGTTGGCACTAGGAGTGAGAGGCATGAGGTGGCACCTCAACATGACTGTGATCAAGAGTCACATCACTTAGCAGGACAGTTGAGAGTCAGTGAGGATATGATCATGGCAGCCACTAGGCGTTTTGATGACACACATGCATTGGTGGTCGATTACTGTTGGAGGGCATCAGTGGCACATGGTAGTGCAGATGAGGGATTTTCCATGGATGTCCTTCATACTCTCAGGGAGTGATGAGGACTGACTACCAACAGTTGTTGATAGACATGGACTACCTACTAGGGATTGGCGAGATGTATCACAGGGCCTTGAGGGAGCAGGAGTTGGAGGTGGACAAACTCACTCATGAGTTGGAGAGCACTCGAGGATTCTTGAGAGGCACACAGATAGCCCTTCAAGAATTAGAGTCCAGGTCAGGGGAGCTTCTTGAGGAGATTCACCAGAGACCCACTACTTCTATCTTAGTGGAGAGTCAGATATACTCTTCAGTTACATGGCTAGAGGATGATGGTGGTGTAGCAGAGGAGCACTAGTTGACGCGGAGCATGAGGAGTACCCAGAGTCACTGGTGAGTACGGAGAGTTATGATCCAGAGACGCAGGAGATACCCTCCACGAGGATCTTTGAGACAGTCGAGCACTCACATACGCATGGGACTCACTCACATATACCCAGGGACAGTTTTGAGGACACTTCCATTTGTGTCCCGAGAGTGGTTGACCTTCATGTAGAGGTTGATCTAGTAGTACACTCAGGATCTACGATGCAGCATGAGTATACGGGAGATGACATGAGTATGTTGGAGCATACAATGGTGAGTAATAGCTCACAGAGACATGTCGAGATGTACGGTGGGATTCAGAGGGGTGTATTGCCTTGCAGGGAGGAGACACACTTAGGGCAGCGTGTAGATGTCACTCCTTTGCAGCAACACATAGCCTGAGAGATCACCTTCCCCGTATCGACAGTTGCATGAGAGATGAGAGATGGAGAGTGGTTGACCAGCAATTGGAGGAGTTACTTCTGGTTGTACTTGATGATTGGGGTTCAGTGATGACTACAGGCGAACATTTATCATGGGTGCCGGTAGACGAGCTTGTGGTCGAGTCCTTGGGATTGACCAAAGTAGATGGTATTTTTCAGTCCTACAGTCAGCTACAAAGGTTTCTGTTAGCCTTTCCCGACACTTTTATCATGGGCAACATGAGGAGAGATAGACAGTGGCAGAGGGCATGGAGAGTGGCTAGGCTGAGAGCACCTGACATGAGTGCTTTTACGACATACAACAGGATAGAGGTGGACCGTGTTAGGTAGACAATTGAGACTTGTGCGTGAGGGTGAGCATCATAGACCAGGTGATAGCAGATGAGCACAGAGGGCTTCCGACAGTGATCAGTCTGACACAGGAGTAGTTAGCGGAGATTGGAAGTGATAAGCTTCCAGGTTTGCCATGGGATCCGAGAGTTCATTTTGTTAGCAGGATGTTTCACTGCATGATGACTCAGGTTGTGCCAGAGAGTCACATACTCCACCTTGGGTTGGTTTGGAGTGGGCTTGCAGGACCTTGTCCTATGGAGCGAGGTAGTACCTCCCTCTTGATCATCATGATCGGGCATGGGGATGGTTGGATAGGTACTACTTCCACAGAGATGTTTTTACAAATGCAGTTTCTGGACAACAGGTCCAATTGCCACAGGTATTTCAGCTTGAGGATCCAGGAGTGGAGGATCTAGTATATATACAGGGAGCCGTAAGGTATGGTCAGCGTAGTACAGTGCCAGCATGGTGATCTTCAACAGAGACTAGCATGGGACCTAGGGATTGCAAGGTGGAGCATTTCACTAACTGACAGGGGCGAGTGGACCTTTGCAGGGGAAAGTTGTTTTGACTTTCCATTGGGCTTCAGTGTTGAGGAGAGCACATCACTTGAGGGTGTCTCACAGAGGTCTTGCAGTATCTCATTCTGGCCTCAGCATGTGCATTTTATGGAGACCGTGTTGATCTTGGTAGGGACTTGGAGGATGGACTCATTTCGGGATGAGGCCATGTGTCATGTGCAGGAGATTCACGGAGTTGATATATTTCAGGACTATGCTTCATAGAGTATTGCAGTTCACTTCCTGTTATGGGACCCAGGGGGTGGAGTGTATGATAGTTCATCTCTGGATGGGACCTACTGTGTATCCCACAGGTGGACATGGGATCCCGGTATTGTATTTGGATGGGTTCAGTTATTGCTTGAGGACAAGCAATATTCTAGCAGGGAGGACTGTAATGTCCCCACTTTGGGACATCAGGGTATTATAGGGTGTTATGATGACCAGAGTAGTCAGATGGAGATTATAGCGAGTACAAGAGCTATTGAGGGATATTTTGGGATCCGGCTTGCATTGCTCATCCTATTTCATCATTATGATCCATTCCACACAGATTAGCTTTGGTTTCGTTGCATTCCAACGATTTCCATGATTTTGAGTATTTTGAGCTATAGGTTAATTAAATTCACTGAAGAGGTCATTTTGGGCACAATACTTGGAGGAACCTCTCAGTGTAATAGCTCATTAGAATCAGGAGGAACAACACTACATGATAGGATGGTGAGAAGTGACTTTCACTGGCCCGGGAAGCCACAAGGAGAGATAAGGTGCTTTTCAAAGGTAAAAAGGTTAATTAATTAATTAAAGTGATTTAATTAATTAATTAAAGTGATTTAATTAATTAATTAATAATTAATAAAGTAAAAGTCACTTTGGAGGGACAAGGTGAGGAGGAAGTATAAAAGAGAGGCAAGGGCCCCTATTCTCTCATTCATGTATGATTATCTTTTGATATCTGGCTTCTAGCTAGTGAGCCCATACCTTGGGGGTTTTGAGGGTTTTGACTTAACAAACCCTAGAGGACGATTCGGTGGTGAAAGATTCCACCTAGCTTGTCCCAAG
>ML785935.1:146637-162933 GCA_009831015.1 Picea engelmannii
TCGGTACTCCATGTCTGGGACCATGTGGGCCTCGAGACATGATCTCCTAGTTATCCCTAGATATCAGGGATAACAGGTCCAAGGAGGCCTATCATTTGTTTCACATGTGGAACAGGAAGTCATAAAGCAAACAGGTGTTCAACCGAAGATGGTGAAGCAAAGAGGAACGTACCAAGAACTCATTTGGCTCAAGGCGAATTACAAAGGGAATCGGTAGCAACAGCTGTATTTGAAGAAAGGAAGAACTTGATGATGAGAACACCTATGAAACAAGTGCAACAGGCTGGGGCAGAAGAATGCTGGTTCAGAAGACGTATTTCCAGAACTAAATGTAAGGTAGGTGGAAAACGTTGCAAGTTGATCATCCACAACAAAAGGAACGAGAATATGGTTTCAGTAGAGATGGTGAAGAAGTTGAACTTAACATGCCAGAAACATTCTCATCCATAAAAGCATGCTTGGTTTTAGAAAGGGCATGAAGTGATGGTAGATAAGAGGTGTCTTGTATCCTTTAGTATTAGACTCTTAGAGATAAACGAGAGTAGGTAGATTGTGATATTATTCCCATGGATGCTTGTCATATTTTGTAGGAAGATCTGGGCAATACAATAAAGGAGCGATTCATGATGGAAGGAGAAATACATGTACATTTTTATGGAAAGATTCCAATTGTTGCCCATGAAGGAGGAAGAACGGAAAGAATTATTCTTGCTGTCAGACAAGCAATTCTACATGCTGTATAGAAAACAGAGTAATTTTGTGCAGTAGTGCCATAGAAGGTTGAATAAAAAAAGAAGTGCCTGTAGGAGTCTAGGAATTATTGGAATATAAAGACATTGTGATGCGTAATTTGCTTGTGGGAAGTATACCGAGTGTAAATTTTCTTGTAGAGAAGCATATTGGTGAGGTTGAAGCTTTTGCTGAACAAATGCAGCTGTTACACGAGCATGAGCAGGGTACAGTGCAGCTGTGGAAGAGCAATAACAAGTGTAAAAGGTTCACAAACAAATCATGCGAAAAAGATAAATTAGTGATGGTGCATTTAAGGAAGGAGAGAATTTCCAAAGGAGAATATGGCACGGCGAATTAAAAGGAGATCAGAACATATAAAATTTGCTGGAAAGGGACATGGTGAAATGGAAGAACCTGTTACATGAAAAAAGTACATGGATTGCAGAGGTTGAGTTTATAAAGTTATGTCAACAGAGTAGTTTTCTAGTTAACAAATATTGAGTGAGGATGGTGAATAATTTTCCAACAAGGGCAGGATGATGCAGGAGCATCAATGGAATTTATGTTTGCTCAACTAAAATGCAAGCATGCCTCTTGACGATAGATTAGTGGGAGTTGATAAAGTCAGATTTGGATGCTCACAGCTGAACTGTACATACATTAAGGTATAGAAATGTGTCTACAGCTGAATCTCAGGTAGATAATCATGTAGAGAGTGTATTCAGCTAACTTGTGTGCAGGTAAATGTATGGAGAGTGTGCCTACAACTGACTTGTGTGCAAGAAATGTATTGAAAACATAGTACCAGCAGACTTGTAAGCAAGTAAATGTATGAGAAACAGAGTAACAACAGAGATTGTAATTTCTGGAAAGAATCAGAAATGGTTATACCTGAAGAGTTGTATAGATATCCTCAAAGAGTGTTCTAGCAGTTCAAAGATCACAAAACACGGAGTTTGTGTGAGAAAGTTATGGTCAAAATACTGACATGTGCAAGTTGACAGCAGTTGATGGATGTTCTTAGAGCCCAGACTTCAGCAGATGATATCTTGGATTCTTGTCTGTTTCTTGGCTAAATTATAACTTCCAAGATATGAAACGAGTGGTAGAATCTGAACAATTCAGTGGAATCAGATAGTTAATTCTAAGCTGTTTGAATGCGACAGTCACCATAAGATGGAAGGGTGTCTCTTTACATTTTGTATTCTGAAGGAAGATAAACCATTTTGGTTGGGAGCATAAACAATTTGCTTCACTGGTTTTGGATGTCATAGAATAGAGGTATGAAGAGGAAAATAGAGAAGAATTTTGGGAACCTGAGGGCAGAGAGAGAGAGAGAGAGAGAGAGAGAGAGAGAGAGGAGAAGAGGCTGTTCCTGTGAAAAATCTCTTACAGCCGATCAGAAATTTTACTTACAGATGTGTTAGATATGCATTAGTAATTTTAATATCAATACATCAATTGAAAAGATTCCGTTTTCTGTTCCATTGTTTTCTTGGTTTTTCTTTGCTTGGGAATCTTGTAGTTGTTGCTGCGAGTGTGACTGTGTTATCCCCTATCCTAGGTATAACTAAGGAGATCATGTCTCGAGGCCCACAAGTACTAGACATGGAGTGCCGAGAGCCAGACGACTTAAGCATGGGCCCGGAGGGCCCCTCTTTTCTTCAGTGCAGTCCACATATCACCAACAACAATATTTATCACACCGGCTTGGTTCTGAAATGGCAACAAGTCTTGCTTCATGAGGTATTAAGTCTGGGTATCATGGTGTGTGTATCGCTCTGATTTTTAAAACATTTAAACATGTTGCATTGAATCTTTTTGGATTTCATAATGTTTTCTTGAGTTTATGCTCTTTTCCTTTTCCAAACCTGGGAGGGTCACATGGTGCCCTAGTAAGTTAGTTTCCTTTTAGGATAGGTTGTTATGTAGTGGATCTCTGAAGAGTCATCGCCCGTTCCCTCCATACTTACCATTTTCCATCTTTATCCCCTCCATCTATCCACATTTTTGGGCATTGGGGAAGGCTCCACTTGGAAAGGGTTGTACCTCACCTCATGGGATGAAGGGGCTAATGGCCTAGGGGGCAATGTAGCTGGAAAAAGTTAAGAGCCGAATTTAAACCTTCAAGATGCTTTGCCCAGGGATCCCCAAGAAAGCATTAAAACGTTTCTCAGCAAGAAAAGGGGACCCACATATGAATAAAACACTCAAGGCATTTGTTGGTGGATAGGAGGTCTCATCATGAGCCAACCTATCATGACAATGAACATGTAGCGGTATGACACTACCGCCCAACTGGTTACCAAGCCAGGGTGGTGGCTCTTGGTTGCATGGCCAAGAGAAAGGGGGTCTCATCACGAGCCAATCTTTTCATTTCCGTGAAATGTTTGTGGGTGACACTGTCACTAGCTGTTCACCAAGCCAGGGCGGTGGCCATCAACTCTTTCCTTGCAGCATGAAGAAAGAAAGCTAAAAGAAGAAAGCAAAGATAAAAATAAATGGCAATCAGTGGGCTTGAAAACATTTGCATCCATGACAAGGTGAAACTCACCCTCAACAAAGGCACCCATAGGTGAGTGTTACATTTCCCTGCTATCACATGCACCCCATGCCCAAAGTTTTTCCCATCACCACCTCATACATTTTCACGATTTGGATCAAGCTCCATTAGGGCAACGACCTTGACTTAAGGGAGACTGGCCCAATAGGACACCCTGAGACCATTCCAAACCCTAGACTTGTCAAGTTGCATAATGTTTTGAGCATTTGTTTGGGTTTGGGGGGGTTTAATGCACATGTTTGGGGCGTTTTAATTATTAGATGTGATTTACGTATTATGATGCCTGTGACTTATGGACCCCTGGAGGGCGTACTTTTTGTCTTTGTAGGACCTTGCCCGATGAGCATGTGCATGAAGAGATGACTAGCTTGGACCTTCATGAGGGCTCAAAGCCCATTTGATGGATGCTGAGACCCTAGCCAGGGGGCAGGATGAAGATGAAGGGGTTCTGCCAAGAAGAAGAAGGACGTTGCCTTTGGAGGCACTTTGGTGGACCTAGACCCAGGCAACGGTGCCTTTCCCACCTGAACGCTGGCCTTTGGAGGCCTTGGATGTCACCCATACAACCTTGGACATTTCTACATGCAGTGGTTTCCACCTTGGGGGTAATCCTGAGGTTATTGGCACGTGTGGGTAGGGTTTGGGCCTTTGGAGGCCCAACGTTTCACTCCTTGAGCCCAACGTTCCATGACAGAGGTCCAACGTCACCCTAGAAGGGCATGACGTCACCCCTAGGAGGGTCTTTACATGCAAATTTATTTTATTTTTTCCAAAATTTAATTTTGTAAAAAACTGGCTAGGTCGGCCCTGATATTTTGACCTAAAATAATTGAAGGTCAAATTTTGGTATAAATAAACATAAAGTGACATTCATTTTATCATAACTCTCACTTGGAAGAGTGGAGGTCTGAAATTTTCACCCTACTAAGGGTTATTGGCTGAAATAAGGAAGGTGCTACTCTTTTAAGGTTTGTTTCTTCGCATTTGGATCAATTTATTGGAATATTTTGGCAATCTAGCATTGTTTTACAAGATTATTCTTGGTGCAAGTAAGTAAATTTTTTACTTTGTCATTGTTAATGGTTATGGTAATGGTTTGCTTTCTCATACAAGATTATGAAATTGCATGTTTTAATTGATGCTTGAAGTAAGAAACTTAGGGTGTTAACTTTCTTGCTTTTCATTTGCAAAGTTTCATTGAATTGGTCTAGTAACTAGTGCAACCTCTAGAGCCCTAAAGTGCTAGCACTTTAGAGGTTGTGGTTAAGTTATTTTGAATCATACTTTCATCCATAAAAGTCTAAGGAGAAGAAGGCGCTAGGGCCTAGAAGTGCCTACACCCTATCTACCTCCCTTCTTGTGGTCAAGAGTCTAGGAGGACTAAAGATATTACTCCCCCTAAACCTCTTTTCCCTCTTAGGTTTTGTGCTTAATCATATGTTATCAGCCCTAGAAAGAGCCGCCAACTTTGACTCCATTATCCCTAGAAGGCACTAATCTTCATTCCTTACCTCTTGACAAGAATCATCAACTTTCAAACTTCAAATCTCTATTTGCTACCCTATTAACCTAGCTTAAATTCACTAACCTAGTTTAGAATTACTAACCTAATACTTGCTGCTGCTAGTACCACTGTTACAGCCTTACCTGGCAGTTTTGCTAAGCTTACTAACCAAACAAACTAACCCAGAAAATGCACAAAGCAAAGTGCTATAATCTTGAAGCTTTGATTTATGTCTAATTGCTATCTAAGGGTGCATTTCTGAAAGTACACTACAACAGTTATAACTTATTTTGCTGCTGTACTGTCATCTCTAGCAGCTTATTTGAAGTTCATTTGCTAGCTAAGATATCTCCAGAATTTGCATAAGGCAAAATAATATCAATCAAAGTTAAATTGTGCTTTTAATTGCCTCTACGAAGTGCATTTCTGGAGATATATTTCAGCTGTCAAACTTTTCCTTTTTATTGCTGTTACAGTCATCCTTGGCAGCCTTTAAGGTTTATTTGCTGGTTGATACATCTGTAAAGCTTGCATGTGACAAATTATTATCATCTTGAAGTTTTAGATATCTTGTTATCTTGTCCAAACAAGTGCATTTTCTAGAATACATTGCAACTGTTATTACTGTATTAAATGCTGTTATAAATTTGTTTGCTGCATACACTTGTTTATTAACAATTTTCATTGCAAGTCTATTGTCTTGGCGAAGCATCATTATCATTTGTTGCTTGCCTTAACGTTTGTTGTTGTCTTGGTTAAGGGCAGGTACATTCCTTTTATTTCTTTGCTTCACCCTTCAAGACATAAACTGATTTGAGTGACCTAGAGAGGGGTGGTTTGCCTTACACTTTTCCCTTCACCAACCCACTAGGTCTTGGGACGTCTCCCTTGGAGTGGATTTATCCTTCTCCTAAACAGAAAGGGGTATCCTATTGAGGCGACAGTGATGGGATTACCCCTGTGTTACGCCAATATTGTCCCACTTGCCTTGGGCTTTGGGCAAGTAGAGATTGTGCGATAACAAACTGCATCGGACTTGTTAACATGGAAACTGTCCTAAATTTCTAGCATTTCCGATGTGTAATTTTTGAGTTTTAATTGTGATTAGCATTTTCCTGTGCCTTGCAAACAACTGGCCAAATCTTTAATGCACATTGAAATGTAATGTTGATGTTTGTAGCATCGGACAAGTACTTCCACATTGGCTTGTGTCTAGCACGTGGAAGTCGTCCTTGTAACCTCTCAAAAAACCTTAGGAAGTTCGCTTTATGAGTAATTAATATAGTGAATGATCTTTTAATTAATTAAGTTAAATGCCTAAGTTTTGGCATTAGTAACTTAAGTGAGGAGTTGATGAAGTCTTAGCCGTCAGATCTAAAGTGAAGGTGAGATTAGATCTTAGCCTTTGATCACTTTGGAGGAGATCTAGGGTTTTGGATTTAGGGTTAACTTAGTGTAATAAAATGCAACTTAGGTGAGAGGATGAGACATAGTGATGGTGCACAAAGAGTGAGTGAGCACTCGGGTGTGTAGGGGCAAGGGTCAAGGAAAGGCAACAAGGAGATAGCAACCAGGAGGGCTAGGCTATTGCTGCAGTGTATTCCTTAGAAGGGCCATTATCCCAGGACAAGAGCCCTGATTTTGTTTAATAAAATCATCACAAATCTGATTTTCCTGCAAGGGTTTGTCCAGGGGTAGTTTACCCAGAAATATCTTGTGCAATGTATTTGGTTTCTGATTTTATGCTTCCGCTGAATTTATCGTTGAGTAACCTAGTTTTGCATTATTTTAGTAAATGTGTTTTGCTTGAAATTAATTGTTGGGTGCTAGGTTCTGGTAAAATCAACATGGTATCAGAGCTTAGACTTTGAGGAAATCAGGTTTTGCACAAGATCGGGATTTGCAGCGAGAAAAATTCAGACCTGCAGAATTTTTTTTTTTAAGGTTTGAAGCCGCGTAAGAAAAAAAAAAGAAAAAAGAAAAAGAGATCAGTCGTATGACAACCGTACTGTCTTCATACGACCGTGCCATACGTTCCCGTGAGTGTGGTCATGATCAGGTAAGATCAGGGTGCTAACTGAAGTGTAAGTTGGAACAGAGGATCCTTGGGCTGCTGTCTGAAGTGTAAGTTGGAACATAGGATCCTCGGGCTGCTGATTGAAGTGTAAGTTGGAACATAGGATCCTCGGGCTGCTGACTGAAGTGTAAGTTGGAACAGAGGATCCTCGAGCTGTGTGAGAGAGAAACCATTAGAAGATTGCAGGTAGAGCAACAACCATTGAAAAGGAGCGATCGATCTAACATTGTGGATCGGGCTGCTGGGAGTTGTGATCAGGCTGGAGTTGTAGGCAATCGCTGAGTTTAATGTGGACAAAGCTGGTGTGGAGAGAGTCCCCGTGTGCAGGGTCGTGACGGCTGCTGAGAAATCAGCCGCGTAGAGAGAGTTGCCGTATTTTTTGGTTTGCTGCAGTGGTAGCATGAGCAACTGTGGTAAAGCGACAGCTGTGAAGTGTGACCAGGCACGGGGGTTGAGAGAGACAACAATTGCAAAGGAAAAGGCCGCATACTGAAGGAGCAGGTGGGTGAAAGAAGTGTGCAAGTCGTCGATCGAGGAGGAGGTGCCAGCAGATGTAGGGGTAATTGCACACGTGGGTAAAAGAGTAGCCATGCCGCGTAGGTTGAGGACTTGAGCTGACAACGGAGGAGATACAGTCGCTGGTTGATTGTGGTCGCCGTGGAGCAATCAATACACCAAATCGAGGGCAAAGATCCATGAGCGAGTGAGGTAGAGTCGAGGATGGAAGTTTGTGGCGGCTGAGCTAACAGCCGCCGGCTAGGGAGAGTACGCTGACTAGTCGCAGGCCAATAGCCGGTCAGTTAGGACAATCGACCAATAGGGCCACTGGCAAGCCGAGACAACCACTGGGCAACGCAAAAAACCTTGGGTAGACCCAAAAATCTTTCGGGTAGCCTAGAATAGGGCTTGGGCAGCCCATAAAGTAGTCGGACAACGCATAGAAGGACTTGGGCAACTGTAGAAGTCACTGGGAAGCCCCGGGCAACCTCGGGCAGGGGTCCGAGTAGCGTGACCATGTAGTGGGAAAAGAATTCGGGCAGCAAGCAGCAGGTCCCGGGCAGGGATCTAGGCAGCCAGGGAAGTCTTCAAAGACGGGTTTGAGTGAGATGGTAGGGATAGCTTCAGTTTCAAAGGGAGTAGATCTGGCAGTGAAGAAAGAGCCACCTTCGAATGGTGGAAGTACCTTCCTTGTAAGAGGGAATGTTGATGTTTGTAGCATCGGATAGGTACTTCCACGTTGGCTTGTGTCTAGCATGTGGAAGTCATCCTTGTAACCTCTTAAAAATCCTTAGGAAGTTCACTTTATGAGAAATTAATAAAGTGAATGATATTTTAATTAATTAAGTTAAATGCCTAAGTTTTGGCATTAGTAACTTAAGTGAGGAGTTGATTAAGTCTTAGCCGTCAGATCTAAAGTGAAGGTGAGATTAGATCTCAACCTTTGATCACTTTGGAGGAGATCTAGGGTTTTGGATTTAGGGTTAACTCAATGTAATAAAAGGAAGCCTAGGTGAGAAGATGAGACATAGTGATGGTGCACAAAGAGTGAGTGAGTACTCAGGTGTGCAGGGGCAAGGGTCGAGGAAAGGCGGCAAGGAGATAGCAGACAGGAGGGCTAGGCCTTTGCTGCAGTGTATTCCTCAGAAGGGCCAATATCTCAGGTCAGGAGCCCTGATCTTATTTAATAAAATCATCACAGATCTGGTTTTCCCACGCGGGTTTTTCCAGGGGTAGTTTATCCAAAAATATCTTGTGCAATGTGTTAGGTTTCTGATTTTATGCTTCCGCTGAATTTATTGTTGAATAAACTAGCCGTGCATTAATTCAGTAAATGTGTTTTGCTTGGAATTAACTGTCGGGTGCTAGGTTATGGTAAAATCAACATGTAACTGGCCTGACAAATCCTAAAAATGACAAGATTAAAAAACCCTTTAAAACCTTTTCTGACCTTGAAAAATGTTGGTGAAGTGTGAACAGAAAATGATTGAAAGAACTTTATGGGAAAATCCCGGTTACACTTGTTCACTAACTTTTAATTTGAATGTAATATTGATTGGGCTCAGATAATTTTTTTAAACGTAGCAGTGAAACTATTCTGTCAAACCAATTAGATGCCACCCTTGTCTTCACCCTTTCCAGAATAATCAAGCTTTTTGGATCTTGGAGGACATTGTGCTTGGATAAAAAATTTAAGCGTAGGAGTGAAACTATTCTGTCAAACCAGTTAGATGCCACTCTTGTCTTCACCCTTTCCACGATAATCTCTTTCAATTAAATCATTGGGTCTTACCCACAATCTCTTTCAATTAAATCGTTGGGTTTCACCCATAAGAGTTAACATCAACCAGATTTGGTTATGTTCCTTTAGGGGTGAGGGGACTCAGGTAACAAGCAGACCGTGTCCATGTATCATTTACAGTCAATGGACTTTATATTTTGAAAAGTTTCTATTACCATGTAGTTTTGATTGCTACGCTCGAGCAATTTAAATGGTTGCATAAGAAATGAAATCTCGAGCATCACTAAACATTTAATCTTGATGGACTTCATGAATGCCTTTGTAAGGTTTTGTTGAAAATATCAGCCTTTTTGGATCTTGGAGGACATTGTATCCCGTCTCCATAGAGAACAAGGGAGATGTAGCCATACAATGAAATGCATATATTATTGGTTACAATGGTTGATGGTGGGTGATTGAATAACATTGTGGATGATTGTTATGACTTAACCCACTCTGCTGTCCAAACTGTTCTATATATGTATAAAATAGCAAAGGTAGTTTGTCATGGATGTGGTACTTTTAGTTTCTAATTCCCAGAACCATTACTGAATCCCGAAATTGCATTATTGAACAATTCATGAAGCTTGCTTAGCTTTAATTATAAGAAACATTTTATAGACATGGTTTTGTGTCTAGAAGAAAATGTATCTTAAACATGGATTGCCTAGTGTTTTATGAGTTCCCAGTTGTTCAGGCATGAAAGCATTAAAACTTGAAATATGCTGGTGAGGTCAAAATTGTGTTAAATTATCGAGCTTGATGTAATATGCGGATTATTTCTTTAAATTCTTCAACACCTTGATTCATTCCAGCTTAATATATTTCAACAATACAGAACTATGTAGATCCACAAGCATAAATATGAACAACACATATACCCCGGGGAAACCCTATACAGGGAGAAAACCCCCAGCAAACAATCTCCTTTTATTGCAAAGATAATGTATGATCACTTACAAAAAATCCACCATGAAATTCTGCTCTTAAAGAGCTTGCCAAGATTACCTAGACCTAACTGTATGACCTGTAGAATACTGAGATACTTTGCTGATAAATACCTTTGTTATAGACCAGTACTGAGGAAGAAGCTATGCACTGCCTGGGTGCTACTTTGCTGCCTTTTCTGGACTGATGTACACCAGCCTTGTTGGTGTATGTTTGCTGCCTTCTATACTGATATATACCAGTACTGTAAACAAGCACTTGCTGCCTGTTTATACTGATATACACCAGCCCTGTAAACAAGCACTCGCTGCCTGTTTATACTGATATATATGTCAACACTGTATATAACACTTGCTGCCTCCTACTCTGATATATACCAGCACTTGATAAAACACTCGCTGCCTTTCACCCTCACGCTGCATAACTTGTGTGAAGAATGAGGGTCGACCTTTGCTTATAAAGGAGTGGAGAGGAGGAGGGAGAGGGCTCGAATTAGAAACTTGATTGTATGCTTTTTCATAACTCGACTTCAGCTTGAAATAGATTTTGGACTTGGTTCGAATTTAGAACTAGAATTGAGACTTTAGTTACAACTCGCCCTTGACTTGGCAATGCATGCATGCAATACATGTCATGCATGCAACATGCAACTCTGCAACTTATGCAACTTTATGCAACTATGTAACTTATGCAACTTTATGCAACTTTATACAAATCGACTTTTACAATTTGACCTTTTACAAATTGAGTTTAACAACTCATTCAACTTGACTCTTATACAGGGCAATTCAAATTTCTTCATGGTGGATAGTGTTACACGTGCCAACGCACTAGATCAATACATTTACATCATTTGCAATATCAGGAAGATTGTTTGTTTCTAGCTCATAGGAATTTTTTGTTCAACCTAACTTTTGCTAGATGCCTTGACTTTTGGTCATGGCTCACAAGGCTTGACTAGGCTCACAGAGGTTGTACATTCCCCCTGACTTTTGCAGTAGTCTGTCTATGCTCACAGAGGTTGTATGTTCTCCCTGACTTTTGCATTAGACTTACATCTTGACTTTTGTCTTAGACTTACAAGACTTCTTCCTTTGCCTTGGCTAGACTCACAAGATCATATAGCATCTTGTTCGTCCTGACTTTTGGTTTGACTCACAGAGGTTGTATTGCTGTACTGAGACTCCAACAGCCCCCCTTAACAGGACAGTACTATTTGTAACTGTTACTCCCCTTGCATCAAAAAACCTATAGGATGATTATAGTATTAATATAAGAATTTAGAAACTATTTTAGTTTCAGAGTCTCATATTTCGAAACCCTGGGACCTGTGCTGGTACTCTATCAAACTGTCATCTCCAACTTTAAGGCAGAATTCATCGACATCCACCTCAGCAATCATCTCACCTTATCTTCTTTTCTGAAGCAGGAGTCCACCTAAGAAAAATATATTACCATGTCTTCTTAATGAAGCAGGAAGCAAGATAGAATTCACCTTGACAGGTTAAGTACTCAATTCATTTACCCAACTGGAAATTTGAGTTGTTAATCTTTTTTCGTTGTTTCATAAACTATGGGGGTAAATTCCAAGACACTTGCACTGATTTTGATATGCTATATCTAAATATTTCTGTCGGAGCTAATTTGATATGCCAATGTAAATTTTTTTTTTCTGTTTCTGGAACTGAGGATAAATTTAAAAAATCTGTGTATCCGCCCCTTTTATTTGTGGAGTTAATTTTGAGAGAATAAAATCTTTTGAAAAACTGTCTCTATTTCTGAAAGGTGGGACACTATCTTCTGTTCCTCCCAATATATATATATATATATATATTTGGGTACCTCTAACTGATTAATTGAAGATTTGAGTATCTGCCCCTTTTATTTGTAGAGTTAATTTTGAGAGAATAAAATCTTTTGAAAAACTGTCTATATATATATATATATATATATATATATATATATATGTTGGGGTACCTCTAACTGATTAAATGAAGATTTGATTTGCACACTGACTGGGTGCTTGTGTGCTCATTGCAGCTTCTAGTCTATCGTTTCTAGTTCAAAATTGCATTTCTATACCACAAGCCTTGTTCTGCTTACTTCTCCGTTGTCTGTCACAGACTCTTTTTTACAGTTACCGAGGGCAACAGATCAGTTCGTATTTTTGTTTCAATTCTCATTGTGTGCACTTGTTTTTGAGTCTATGTCTGTAGATTTAGTCTGCAAATGTCACTGCTTTTTTTAGAGCAGACTTGTTCTATCTCCATACAACACTCCAACAATCTCCTCTGAAAAAGTTCCTATGTTGCATGAGTTTCATGGGCATGGGTATGGCTAGAAGCTTCGTCCAAGTTTGCATGAAACAGCAGGTTGAGGCAATAATTTATATTAAAAAATATTAAATAATGTAAAAAATTAAACAAGAAAATAGAGGAAATTTTCAAAAATTGATATAGAAAGTAATTGATTAATTTCATAAATTAAACTATTTTAGCATTTTAAGCCTCTAGTAGTGGTCAAGCATTTAATTCTCGTAAATTTGCTCATGCCCCTATGTCCATGTGCAGATATACATAGCTTGGGTTTATGTGACATTAGATCAATCCTTCACTAACCATACCTTACTATATATAATATATATCTAGTGCCATGGTGTATGGGTTTGTTAAAGCAATTTGCATATCTATATATGTACAAACCATCAGTAGTTTCATAAACCATGAGATTTAATCTTTTTTAATTCCCTATTGCAACTCCAGCTCTATTATTGCTCCCAAGAATGGTTAGTACTTGGGTGTCTTTATTTTTTAGATGGTAACCACTGCTTATTTCTCAAGAACTGGGTTGTTTTAACTAACATAAAACTTTTAAAGTCTTTGATATTTTGAGTTTGATGTTGTGAGTTTTACACACAAGAATGCAGACAAAGGATGCAAACCATAATCTATTAAAAAGAGAGAATGATATGCTTGGTTCATCTACAATACAGTGTGGGTGTCAATATATATAGGGGAGACGAATCCCCATACCAAAGTCCCGGACAACCACTTTATTAGTTAAGCTCTAACCTATTCTATTTATGACATATGACTTATGTGATTTAATTACTAACATTATGTGACCATTATTATATGCTAACTCTAACACCCTCTTGTAATGGTCATATAGGAAATCCGAAACAATTGTTTGTCCCAGAATACAAACTTGTCCAGACTAGATGTGTCAAAGATTTCAACAATGTGTCTCTCAAATTTACTCAAAAAAAGATTTTGAAGTTGTCACCAAATGAACAAAAATGTCAACTACATGACATTAATTGGCATAGACGATGCAACATAAAATACCTCACCAATGTTGTTGATTGCAGCTTCATGAGACATCCTCTAGATCGTTCTCCTCTGGACTGAGTTGAGACATCTGTGAAAGAGAGCCCAAGTGTTGGGTGTGCCCATGTGATGGGTGTGCATCAGACTCTGGACTGATTTGTGATGATGTGTGGTCTCTTGTCTACTCCTCTGGACTGAGTTGAGATGACTTGAGATGGTCTCTTGCCTTGTACTCCTCTGGACTGAGTTGAGTTGGCTTGAGATGGTCTCCTGCCTTGTACTCCTATGGACTTAGTTGAGTCGGCTTGAGATGGTTCTCCAGATGGTACTCCCGTGGACTCAATTGAGTTAATCTGTTGAGTGTGACGTCCCTATGGGTGAGCACAGGTGGACGTGTCCCTAGTGACTGAGCACTAGATGATGAGAGAGATCCTTGCTATATTGTCTGAGAGTAAGATTTGTTGTAACCCTAATTATATTGTGAAGGGTACAAGTCGGCCCCACCATGTGAAAGATAATTAATATTGTGTAAAGATTAATTATATTTTTGAGTTATAAAAGTCGGCCCTATTGTGCCAATAGACACACCTTTTGTTGTGTCAGGTTTTGTATAAATAAGAGTGGATCCCCATTGTGGATCACACACACTCACTTGTCGTATCATAATTTCAGCAAACACTTGTACAACTGAAGTGCACATCTTTCTTGGGCGCAAGTTTCCAGGTTTTGTAAGCACCCTCTTGTGTGCTAAGGTCTATGGTGTGGGGGATCTTCTCTTGAGAATATATCCAAGGATTGTTGGGTTTTTCCCTTGGCTGAAAAGGGTTTTTCCTAGGATAAACTCTTGTGTTCTTGTCATCTTGGTTATTGCAGCACTTGTGTATGGTATTGCTGCATTGTTTATGGTTCAAGTACATGCTAAATTTAAATAAGCTACATGTGCATGAGCTAAGCATCAAAATTCAACAACCAACCACTTGATCAAGCACTGACTCTTCAGCCAGTTGAGAGTCAATTTTCGCTGAACATTTCAGCCCATATACCACGAATGTAAAAGCTGATTTCAACTTAAAGAAGTTGTCCTCTTCCACACCTAGGTACCAAAGTGTTACAAAAATCACAAAGCAAGCTTCTAAAGCCTACAATAATTTGTAAAGAGCCTCATCCACACTTACAAACTCCACCTCTTGTGGTTGTCTGATCATGTGATCTCTTTACATCCATCCACCAATCATATTGTATTGCTCTCATTGGGATTAACCCTGATGAATCTAGCGTCTTTGGTTCCACTTTTCTATTTAGCGATCCACTGTTCTTCATGCCTTCAAGCATTCCACCTTCTCTTCCATGATTAGACTGTGGGAGCTCTTCTCTCTTTATGTGCCCAACAAATAGCAATTTTCTATGTGTGATGACATCATAAACAACTTAACCAAATATTTTTAAATGGTTTACCTTTGGTTTCACATTGTTCCAAGCATCCGTAGGTGTGACCTCTATTATTGCTTTGTTGGGATTCCTTTTCAACAAATATATTGTCGAATTAACTGCATCAGTCCAATATTCATTTGGAACTGACTTTTCTCACATCATTTTCTTCATCATGTCTATAACTCTATTACTTCACCTTGCAACATCACTTCTCTACTTTTGGATTCCTTTATTTTTAAATTAGCAAACATAACAAATTGATCTCCGTAATAGAACTGGAGATAGACCGATATCGAAACAGCTCCGGACTCTAGATCAGTGTGAACCCATGGGACCTTCCTATCCCACGAGATTTCAACGGCATGACTGTTGAATTTTAATGCTTAGCTCATGCACATGTGGTTTATTTCAATTTAACATGTACTTGAACCATAAACAATGTAGCTACTCTAGTTGTAGTAACCAAGATCACAAGAAGAATAACCATGCACAAGAACACAAGAGTGTTTTTCTCAACCAAGGGAAAAACCCGACAATCCTTTGTTATATTCTCAAGAGAAGATCCTCCACACACCACCAAACCCTAGCACACAAGAGAGTGCTTACTTGACCTAGAAACTTGCGCCCAAGAGAAGTGCGCACTTCAGCCGTACAAGTGTTGCTGAAATTATGAGATGACAAGTGAAGTGAGTGAGATCAACAATGGGGATCTCCTCCTATTTATAGAAGACTTGACACAACAATAGGTGTCTATTGGCACAATAGGGCCAACCTCTTTAACTCAATAATATAATTAATCATTACACAATATTAATTATTTTTCACATGGTGGGGCCGACTTGTACCCTTCACAACATAATTAGGTTTACAACAAATCTTACTCTCAGAAAATATAGCAAGGGATCCACACATCTTCTAGTGCTCAGCCACTAGGGACATGTCCACCTGTGCTCACCCACAGGGACGTCACACTCAACATATCACTCAACTAAGTCCACAGGAGTACCATTTGGAGAACCATCTTAGCCCGACTCAACTAAGTCCATAGGAGTACAAGGTAGGAGACCATCTCAAGCTGAGTCAACTCAGTCTAGAGGAGTACAAGGCAAGAGACCATCTCAAGTCATCTCAACTCAGTCCAGAGGAGTAGACAAGAGACCACACGTCATTACAACTCAGTCCAAAGTCTGACGTACACCCATCACATGGGCACACCCAACACATGGGCTCTCACAGATGTCTCAACTTAGTCTAGAGAAGAACGATTTGGAGGATGACTCATCAAGCTGCAATCATCAACACTCCCTCTCAGCTAGGGAGGCATTCTCCACCGGGCCAAGTCTCTCACAGAAGTACTCGAACTTCGTCCTGGTAAGCGGTTTGGTGAAGACATCTGCAACTTGCTCGTGTGTAGAAAGGAAAATATACTGTGTG
>ML785935.1:190531-227773 GCA_009831015.1 Picea engelmannii
GAAGGACATGTGATTTCCAAATGGTGGGAGGCACGCACGTTGCCGGAATGCATGCAGTCGCATGGGTGACAAGTGTCAACCCTGACCATGCAATAAAAAGCCGCGATGAGCTGTGTTGGGGGTTCCTCCTCCAGGGGACTCACGGACTGCCAGAAGGGGAAGGGGTCTGACTCTTGCAGAAAAACCCTCGTACATCCTCTGAACCGTCTGAACCTGCATTGACCCTTGCGTGGATTGTCTGTCACGCATTCCCGACACCAGAGCGTGAGTCTATCCTGGGTAGGGCGGATGGGAAATGACCATTCTGTCGGGGTAGAGAGAGTCTGTGTAATTCCCTGCGGAAATGGCTTCTCAGGCATTTTCCGAAAACTAACACCGTGAGACTTGGCTGCCGTGGTTGAGCTTGTTCTGAGAGGCCTGAGTCTGTATTCCCGATTGACTGTGGTGGTCATGCAGAGATGGATTGCGCGTGAATTGCTGCCCAGTGTAGGTGGTGATTGAGCCTGTGTGTGATCTCTCTCTAAGGGAGAGAGGTGGATGTTGTTGGAAGAGGTTTCTTCCAGAGAGTGTCTAGCACCAGCTTCAGGCTCTGAGACTTCCTGATCCGGCCTATTGCCGAGACCTAGATAGGGAGGTTAGCACCGATGGACTGTGCTTGTGAAGGTGTATACTCCCGGGTGGAACAGGCATGTGGGGAATGAGAGTCTGGTAGTAGTGGGCGTAAGATGGCATCCTGGGGGAGAATCCTTCCAGATTCTAAATGATGTTTTCCCTGTAACCTCAGCCTAGCTAGGATTCCTTGCCTTGGGGTGGAGCTTAGTCCCAGCTCGGGGGTGATCCACT
Organism: Picea engelmannii; assembly: GCA_009831015.1. Taxonomy (NCBI): domain Eukaryota; kingdom Viridiplantae; phylum Streptophyta; class Pinopsida; order Pinales; family Pinaceae; genus Picea; species Picea engelmannii. The sequence continues at coordinate 191,375 of ML785935.1, forward strand.
GCTGAGCTGATGAGCAGTGTGGTCTAAGGCTGGGTGGTTCGTGGAAGGCCTGCACTTGGTTGGTGGAATCTACCACTATTTCTACAGATAAGTACCAGATGATGCTTTAGATATGTTTTGTATCTCTGTGTATTATAATGATCATGCATTCTGCTGTGCATTTGGATTAATGTATTTGCCATGGATTATTTATGTTAAAATGTCTCTTATGAGTACTCTGAGCTTAAATGTATTTCATTGTGTAAATGCATGTGATTAACTATGAATGAGAATGTGTTATTCCGCGTAGTAACACCTACACGGTAGCCAAGGTGCGCTACAGTTTTTCTGGGTTATCTGCCAAGTAGTCTTATAGTAACCCGGGGTAGTTGAGTGAAAGGGGTGTTACAACTAGAGTGGAGATGTATTTTCTGAGAACAAGCAACTTCCAAACAGGGCAGTATTATCTCTTTATGAACCAACAGAAACCAGAATGTAGTACTGTCTTTGCTTTCTTTTTCTGAACTGCAATAATGGCTACTAGCTGGGGCAGAATGTGGCTTCTCTTTTGCTGTGGCTTCCTCAGGTTTATTGCTCTCCAAGGACAGTCTGCACAGTGCACCCACCTTTAAGTTCAAATCCATCCCCACAGGCTCACGGTCACTTTCTGCTCTGAGATCATATTACCTAAAGGCTAAGACACATGACAATGGGACATGGGACATGCAGATATGAGCAATAGATGAGCAACACAGGACATGTCGATCATGGACACATTTTATATATATATATATATATATATATATATATATATATATATATAATTACAAAAATTTCAAGTACAAAAATGAACATAAGATCCAATTTTTTAAGAAACTAGAATATTTATTTACTATTGATACAAATAATTACTACATCAATGACCGACCAAACACAAAATATTGAAATGTGTCTAATACTCATCTAGCAACATCATTCACATCATCAAATTATAGCAGTTGAAAGATTAGCAACATTATCATGCACTGTGCAAAAGTAATCCAGCAATAAAAACTAGCCTTTGGCGGAGGAAGAATACTATTAGCAAATAATCTTGAAGGTGCAAAAAGTATGCCGTGATATTGTGCACTGGTTGAATATGTTCATTTATAAATGAGGTTATGAGCTGGATCGATGTAAAAATGTAGATTCTGTTCACTGGTTGAATATTTTTGTTTATAAATGACGTTATGAGCTGGATCGACGTAACAATGTAGATTCTGTTGATAGGAGACATGAAACTAACATTTTCTTTGTGGAAAGATATTTTCTAGAGTGTTAGGAGTGCACTGTAATAACCACTTAAACTTTGAAGGGCAGGAAATACGAGTTGGAAAAAGAAAGCAATAATTCCAACACAAAAATGACCATATATATAATCACAGGTAGGGAAAGTGATAATGGTATCCATATGAATTTGATAGTGTTTTTTAAACATATTAATAATTTCATTCTATAGTAAAGAACCTGGTTTTTCCAAAGGAAGCGCTCCCATCTTAGATAATAATTGTTGTATCGAAAGGAAGTGCTCCCATCTTAGATAAGAATTGTTGTATTGCACTATAGGTCAGTAGACTTACAAAAGCATATATGAAATAGTAGATATGTGACTCTGTTAGTTCGAAGTTATTGTTATAAGACGGGACAAAAGCATATATGAAATAGTAGATATGTGACTTTGTTGATTCGAAGTTATTGTAATAGGACAGGGGACGGGATTTTTTTGAGGCTGGTTGCATGGTCATTGGAAGTTTCCATGTCCTAAACTATTGAAAAAATACATATGAGAAATAATTTGTAGTTGTTCAAATATTAGGCAGGCCGCAGAACATTAATTGTTCCGTGTTAAGATGGCAAGCCTTACATACACGAGGTAAAAAAATGAAGCATATGTTTCACTATATTGACCTTTTAACTTATGCAAATATGGTTGAGAGACTGAAAAAATACAATCCAAATACAGTCCAAATAAAAATATTTTCTGCTGGACAACTATGTATACTACAGAACATTCATAAGCATTCTTTGACAATGTTAAATAGTCTAGGACAAAGATATATAACCTTATGGTCCCTCAAAAATACAATCCAAATACAGTTCAAATAAAAATATTTTCTGCTGGACAACTATGTATACTACAGAACATTCATAAGCATTCTTTGACAATGTTAAATAGTCTAGGACAAAGATATATAACCTTATGATGAATCATGTAGCATAAACATAGACCAAACCCAAGCCAAAGTTGCATAAATCACAAACAATCCAATTGGTAGCATTGTTTGCCTACAAGAAAATAAATTTTCAGATTAGATTCCCACTCTACCTGAGGACTTGATGTCTATATGGGTCATTCTTGTGAGACATTTGCGTAAATTTCATTCTTGGGAGATGTGACAGAACCTATATAGTCCTCTGCTGGGTTTTTTTAGGCTGCTCGTTCAACACCCCCATGTCGAAGATAAGATCGTGGAACAAATTTACAACATTTTAGAAGCAAGATGCTAACGATCAAGTTTGTTTCAATAAAGAGGAATTGAAACAGATGGAAAAGAGTTTTTATAAAGTGTTCAAAGATATAACTCATTAGGGAGCAACGGTATTTAATTAAGAGACTCTTGACTTAATTTTCATAAAGTGTGCTAGATATAATAATAGAGGAAAAAGAGTTTTTATAGAGTGTTCAAGGTATAACTCATTAGAAAGCGATGATATAAAGAGACTCTGGACTTAATTTTCATCAAGTGTGCTAGGTTTAGGATAGTTCATTAGAGGGCAACATAATTTGATGATTCTGCCTCATTCATTTTCATAGAGTGCGCTAGTTACAATTAGAGAGCAACATTGTTTGATAATTCCACCTCATTCATTTTCATTATAGAACAACTTTGTTTGATAATTCCACCTCATTCATTTTCTGGAAATTTATTATCATGTGACATTGCTTTGATATCATCATTGTGTTTTTTCGAAAGTGTAGCTTTTTGTTGACATGTAGCATTGTCTTGACATTAAGTTGTAAATGTATTTTTTTATTACTTTAATAGCATTGTCTCCTCGTTGTTGCAAGCTAGTAAAATGTTTTATTCTCATTACGTATACCAAAATTGCACTGCAAACCAAGAACGCCACTTCATTGATTGCATCATTTTTTCTTCCTTTTTAACGTTTCATGTGGTTTTTAAAGTTAGTTAACATTAATGTATCTTTATGAAAAAAATTGGAAGAAGAAAGACGACTTCCACTTACGCATATTAAACTGGAAGGCTTTATGTCTTAAAAAATCCACAACTATGTCATTTGATTGCTGGTCCGATGTTTTCCCAATGGAATTGCGTCATATATTTTAAATATTAATTTTTTTGCCTGGAAAAAGTCCAATCTTTTTGGCACGATCCCGCATCGAATGGTTGAGGGAGCGGCAAAGAATGGGAAGAAAATGGAAAAAAATGTGAGATGAAGCAAATACACACTCCATCTGGTTTGGACTGAATTCGAACCGTCCATCTAGCGCATCGAATGGTTGAGGGAGCGGCAAAGAATGGAAGAAAAAGGAAAAAAAATGTGAGATGAAGACTGAGGAGGAAGAAGAAGTCGTCATGGAAGTCACCCCGCAAAGAAGAGGAAATTCTGAGCTCTCGTTTACCCTTTGCCATACAAGCGGCTTCAAACACCGATTCTGATTTTATTTCAATTTCTTAAACGACACAATTTCGGCTTTCCCTCGCTCTACTGTGTGCCACTGCCATGCGTTTTCCACAAATAATCGCTGAATCCATGACGATTGGTGCTGGTAGAGGAATATTTTGACATTTTCACCCGGCATGACGACTGCGGACGCTAGGGATGATACAGCATTAAAGACACGCGTCAGCAAGAAATATTTATTGTTAAATGCAACAATGACAAGCACAATGACAATCAGGAAATATTATATTGGCGTTGTCTAACTGATCTAGACAGGAAATATGGGCAGTTCTCTAACTGTTTTATTGGATTTTTTTGATGGAACTGCACAAAATCATTATAGTTTTTAGAAATGGATTTTAATGGATTCAAATTATATAGAAATAATCACTCAAATCTGTGGATTTAACAATTTTTCAATTTAACAATTTCCCAATTTCTCAGATTTTGGCTAAATATTAATCACTCAAATCTACGGATTTAACAATTTCCCAATTTATCAGATCTGCGGATTTAACAATTTCTCAGATTTCGGTCAAATATTAATCACTCAAATCTGCGGATTTAACAATTTCTCAATTTCTCAGATTGCGGCCAAATATTAATCACTCAATTCTGCGTTTGGGCAAATATTAATCATTCAAATCTGCGGATTTAATAATTTCCCACCGGGGATAAATATTCCCAAAAAATAAAGCTAAAAAAAACCAAAACATAGAACGTTTAAATTAAACTACGGAAGAAATATTTAAATATTTATTATTAAATGCAGCAACAACAATGAAAAATGACGTGTTAAAGTCGAATATCTGAAAAACAATATCTTGCGAGGCTCAATCCAACTAATTGTAGCGAGCAGCATGGAGTCTGCTACTTTTAGCCGAAGGTGAGCACAAGAGATGCGGCCAAGCTTGCAAATCTTAGAACAGTTGTTCCAGGGGACGACTAGAGGCCACGTCGATATGTATTGCTTTGGGCATCGTTGCATCAACATTACAGCTAGCTATGTCATCAGAAGCTGGGCTTGGTTGCCCGATTGTCTAGAACTGCCGGTGCTCTGTCTTGATCTTTCTCCCCTTCGCGAGGTGATGTGTCGATGCGTGCGTGCCAGCGTCTGAGTTTATAGTAGACATATGATGAGTCCGAACAGGAGATCCAGTGCATATATCGGCTGATGGGCATTTAAAAAACGACCGCAAAGCAAACTTCCAATTCGGTACCACTGTAAATGCACGGACCTGCATTACAAAGAAGAATAAATTATTTTAACATCTACGAGGTTAACAATAGTCTATGGGACAGAATAAATTATTTTAACATCTACGAGGTTAACAATARTCTATGGGACAGATCGCCTCACACACTGATTTCTGCATTTCAGCCCTTTTCCTGTTCAACTTGATGATGAGCTCCCCCAATTTCTCCACTGTCCCCTCGCTGAATAGATTATCCCAAGAGCTGGCTGTCAAGATACTTACATAGCTGTCTCTACTGTCTTTGAAGGTTTCACATTCTAAAATGAAATGTTTTTCTGTTTCCACTTTTCCAGAGGTGCAAAACATACACACCTTTTCTTCCCAAGCTTCCTTTGGTCTTTTCCAACGCCCAGTTTCACAATGGAGTTGATGGGAATTGATTCTTAATTGAGCAATAAGATTTTGGCTCTCCAAGATATATTGGCCCCTATGTATGTTTTTTACTGATGATTGTAAGTGGGGTTAAACTCTTCAATATAATACTCTTTCTTTCTCCCTAGCCCTTTATCCCAAGTTCGCTTGTGGAACCTATCCATAACAAAAGCCTTTTTATCTCTTTATTGTTCGTAGGGCACCTGTTCAAGTGAATATCCCATTTACTAAGCCATTTTATATTTTGCCACATCTTCTTTCTTTTGCACAATATGTCATTGAAGACAACCTTAGGCCAATGATCATCTTCCATTTGTTCAATTTTTTTTAGATATCTTATGAGACGCATCATAGCAATTGCTTCAATAGGAACAGCCCCCATTTCACTCAGCATGATATCATAAGGGACTGAACTTTTAATTTTAAACTTGTTTGTAATCAAGCGTTTTTGAATCTTCTCAATTTGCTTCCATTGTAAATCAGATGTACTGCTGAGCCACACTTCACAACCAAGAGAACCACCTGGATCACTAAAAGCCCAAAGAGAGTTAAGCCCAAAGAGAGTTTGTGTAGTCTTCCAATCCCATAGCTTTGCCTCTCTACACCTATTTTTGTCTGCACCTATTTTGAAAAGCATAAAATACCTATTTTGAAAAGCATAGAATGATCCCAACAGTCAAAAGCAGCGGAATGATCGTCGAATAGATCTGGATGGCCAGGGCAATGTAACAAGTCAAGTCAAAACATAGGATCCATAAGAGGAAATACCTTACGGTATAACAAGATATATAGACACAAGATCATAGTTTCTACACTTCAAATGCTGATAATATCAATCACATAATGTATTAAGGACGCAAACTTAACAATTAAACGAGAAGATAGCCAATAAATGAACTGAAGCTAAGAAACTCTGGCAGACAGATCAAAGCGAAGCAAAATTTCCAGATATTTCAGAAGAATAATGATTGGAAGAGGTTATCGAGTAGAACATAATACAGGGTTGTCAAGCAAGCTGGGACCAGGCCCATCTCCTCAAGTGACACATCTTTGAAGGAACCCTCTGAAGGTCCAAATTTATTAAGAAACAAAAAAAGTTGAAAGAGCCCAAACCCCATCATAAACTGTAATGAACAAACACCTTACGGTATAACAAGATATATAGACACAAGATCATAGTTTCTACACTTCAAATGCTGATAATATCAGTCACATAAATAATGTATTAAGGACGCAAACTTAACAATTAAACGAGAAGATAGCCAATAAATGAACTGAAGCTAAGAAACTCTGGCAGACAGATCAAAGCGAAGCAAAATTTCCAGACATTTCAGAAGAATAATGATTGGAAGAGGTTATCGAGTAGAACATAATACAGGGTTGTCAAGCAAGCTGGGACCAGGCCCATCTCCTCAAGTGACACATCTTTGAAGGAACCCTTCTGAAGGTCCAAATTTATTAAGAAACAAAAAAAGTTGAAAGAGCCCAAACCCCATCATAAACTGTAATGAACAGAGCAAAAGCTCTTTCATTCAAAAAAACACTCGCTCATTACAGACCTTGCACTCATTGTTTTCCAGTTTTGTGAATTCTCAAACCAATGTGAAATATCGAAGGTTGGTTGAAGACTTGTCAGAGCACTCCTATATTTAACTGAAAAGATGTATTAAACATATTTAATTTTTCCTTTTCATGCGCTGGTGTCTGACACGTTGGGACATTGCTTGGGCACGTGTCGGAGACATGTTTGACACGTTCTGTTTTAAGACACGTGTCCTAGCATGTCACGTGCCCGACAGGTGAGGTACGGAACCACAGGCACTGGGATGCCGTGTCGTGTTCTTAGCATATCACATTTCAGAGATCACATGTATGCCGAAGAACACAGGAGAAGAATTTTGCACTTAATTCACTCCTTTCATATTTTATAATAACATGAATTTATAGTACAAAATTTGCTTTAAATCTCGTCGCTGAAGGAGATAGATCTTCAGCCTAAAAGAGATCTACCCCAAACTTAGTTTTCTAATCAGTAATTTTTGTTCATCTTTTTGTGCATAAGCCTTCTTCTAATTTTAAAGCCCTAAACTTTTTTTTTTAAAGCAAAATACGGTGCCCATCTAAGATTGGGATATTTATTCTAACAAACTTTGGTTTCTTCATTAGTGTCATTCACATAGAGATTGATTGTTGTTTCTTTCCTTTTACCATGTTCTGATTATTTTCTCACTTGTAATCTGGTGTGTAGAAGTTGACATGTAATCATCTAGGTTAACATGTGATGACAACATTTTATTGCAGGCTTGTCCAAGCCTGATTCATATGAAATTATGAATCCTTTGTGGGAAATGGACATCTGTGTCACAGCGTAATTGCTGTTTTGCAGCTGTTGTGATTCTGTTACATTTTATTGTTTTGATAATTTCATCTTGACTTTTGCAGATGGATTCCTTTCCAGTTTGCAAAGCCAGTGCTTGATACGGCAGCATATGTTTGTCTCTCTGATGTTTGTGACCGTGCAGAACCTATTTTAAACCCTGTCGAAATGCATGATTCCTGTGGGCAAGATGATCATGAAATGGAGGAGGATCCGGAATTCCGTGATGAAGAGTTACATGAATTCCAAAGCTCAGGTAGCGGTGACAATTCCATGGGTGTTGAGTATGGCGTTGAAACACCTGCTGGGGGTTTTGATACTGAAGATATCGATGGGGTTTTAATTCAATATAAAGGCCTGCGTTTTCGATTTAAGGTAGCCGTTTTACTTTCTTGTTTACTTATATTAAGTTTTCAATGTTGCCACTGGGCATTGTGAATTATGCTTTCCATCTCAGTTATAAATCAGGTTTCTTGGAAACTCTTTAGCTGATCCCTTTCTGTTTTTCAAACTCGAAGGACTTGAAGGATTCTCGTATTACGGGTCGACGGGGCGTTGATTTGTTAACCGGACACTTGCGGAAGTATATAAAAGTAGTTGGCACCGAACTTTCTGAACGCATTGCTTACTGTCTGGATTGAGTGCATAATGTATTGCACTCTAGCAGTGTTTATTGTAATACTATGTTATATATACTATTTGTCTGTTACTATTGTAGGATAAATTTTCTAAAATGGATTTTTAATTCCTCTCATATACATAGAAAAACTGTGGTTTCCACTCTTTGTGTGGAACTGGCTGTTCTTTAACATTATTTCGATTAATACCCTGATCTATCTGACCAATTTCAAATGTCCATTGGCATTACAGGAAAATGTGAAATATTAGATGTAATTGCGATTTATACCTTGAGCTGCTTTACCGATTTCAAACGTCCTTTCGAATCAGAGGAATATTAAACATTATACGTAATGCTGAAATATCAATTGCAAAGGTTAGTATTGTACTCATCACACCATTGTTACCAAGCATTTTATGGGGGATCTCGGGGACACAGTATATGAGAGTGAAATTGCCTTAACACTAATCTGATAGAGAAATCTGCCAATAGAAACTTGATGGGTTAAAATGTTCTATCCTTATCAGAGCAAGGCACGACAAAACCCCATTCAATTCCACGTGTTTCTATAAAATGGTTAAAAAAATGTATGAAACAATAATAATCAGCGGGATAATAATAATCGAAGACATGTATTAGATTTAGAGTGTTTTGACAGTTCCGAGAAAGAACCAGCTTCCCTCGAGCATTATTAGTTGACAGTGCACGAATAAAAAAAATTCCAGTCCCATGATGCAGATACGCAATTTTTTAGAAAATCAAGATACAATACGGCCATGACGTTAGAGCTGTAATGGTTTTTTAGACTTTTTTTTTAATAATAAAGTCATTTTTTTTATTATTGGTTTAATTTATGCTTTTATGTTTAAGTGTTGTAATAATGACTTCAAAAATATGAAGTCATTTTAGAGTTTATGAACATAGGATTTTTTATCCGTCTAGGTTTTATGTTTTTAGGGTTCATACAATTGGGGCTTTTTAATGCATATAAGTTTTATGCTTTGAGGGTCTCTTCTTTTCATAATACATTACTTTCCCTTCTCTTCCTCACCCTCCTCCTCCTCAACCCCATCCTCCTTCCCATCTTTTATCCCCAACACCCTTTCTCCATCCCCCTAACCCTTTCTCCCAATGCCTAACACTCATTCCCCACACCCTCCCTACCTCCCATTACCTAACAGTCATTCCCCACCCCCTTCCCCACTCGCGACCCCATTGCCTCTTAGCGTTGAGCCCCTACTCTCTTTTGTGGGTCTCTTTATATCCATTCCCTCTCCCGCATACATTTACCCTTGACCTTGAAACCCCTGCACCCCCTTACCTCTATCCGCACCCCTTATCCTTACATCTTTGCAGGGTATCTTGTGCCTATTGTTCCTACACACAAGCCAAACTACCCTACCCACAACCATTCTTCCTACACAAGGCCTAGAATTACAACAACCCATGGGGGACCCTCTAGCATAGGCCCTTTGATGGCAACCTCTTATCTAGAGGTTCTAGAGCTAGTAAGGAGAATTAAACAAGTGGAAACAATGGATTTCAAATTGTAGGTAGATGTCTAGAATCTTTCCAATAGGGTAGCAGAACTAGAATTCAAAAATCTGATTTTGAAATTGCAAGCTATCTATACAAAAACACAAGAAACTCTTCATCCCCCATGGGAACTCCTGGATCTTAAAGCAAGTAGGAATAAATCTAATCTCAACATGCCATCTTCGACCAAGAGTTTGAGATTCAACATGCGTTACCCTCGATTCTTGGGTTTAGTGTGTTTGGGGGAGGGATAAGGCCCCTCCTTGCACGAAGATCGAGGAACTTGTTTAGGCCAAGTCACTAAAGGAGTGTACTAGACGAGCTTAGGAGTTAACCCTAAAGGTGAGGAGACTCCATCTTTAACATCACATTTGGACCCATGATGATGGGCACTTCTTTCCTTTAGGAGACATTAGACCTCCTAGGTGTTAGCCCAAAGAGAGCTTGGTTCAACTTTGATTCTACATTTTTTATTTGATTCAAGGTATCGAGCGATTGTATGTGAGCCCTTTGGGGGAGACAAAGGCTTTTCTCCCTCCTCCATAGGATTTTATTGGACGAGGGATCTAACTTGGTCGCGGAGCTTAAATGCCCTAGGGAATAGGGGCAATAGCTCATCAAGCAAGGAAATGGATAGTTATTGGAGATCTTAGGGTGATCATTTGGGATTCCCCTCCTCCAAGGTAGACTTGCCTTGGATTCCTTAAATGACAAGTCCTTGGGGCGAGGTGAGAGGTTTGAGGGATTATAGTTAGGCGTTGGAAGGTAGACTTGCCTTGGATTCCTTAAATAGAAATTCCTTCGGGGGAGGTGAGAGGTTTTAGGGATTATAGTTGGGTGTTGGAACTGTATGGGTCATTTTGGTATTCCCCCATAGTGGTCTTTAATGCACTCATACCTTCGATTATTCTCTTCATGGCTAAGACCCATGCAATCTCGGTAAGGATTATATCGAAATATTTGGGGTATCATTGCTTATTAACTTGTAGACATGAGCCTTAGAGCTCGAGAGGTGTTTAGGGTTTGATCGGGACCCATGCAATCTCGGTAAGGATTATATCGAAATATTTGGGGTATCATTGCTTATTAACTTGTAGACATGAGCCTTAGAGCTCGAGAGGTGTTTAGGGTTTAGGAGTTGTAGCATGCCTTTATCAAGATTTCCTCCATGGTAGAGTCATAATGGCAGCTTCAAATGAGTTTGTTAGATTTATGTGGCCATGGGATAGGAAAGTATCCCCCATCTCTGGGTACCTTTAGTTTACAATGTCCTAATTTCCGCCCACCTCTTCAAACTTTGCGTTGCTTAGAGATTTAGATGGGGATCCATACATAGATCAGTATGTTGACATCATACAATGATGTGTACTTGGGGAGGTCAAACTTCGAGAGGAATTTAACACCCATACCATAACTCAACAAGTTCTGCTTCATAATAGGTAAATGATGTTTTTTGCCTCTAGGAGATGAAGCCAACCTTTGTTTGCACAGGCTATCATGTGATGCCATAGGACTCTTCTCAGTCTATGGCATAAACCTCTTGCACCTTAGTGAATCCCATAACTCGTTGACCTTAAATGGGATCTGTTGCTTCCTTGACTCTAACAGTTTCATGTGTTTCCCTTATGTTGGGGATTTTATGTACTAGACTAGTCCTAGCCAACCATGATATGCTTCAATATATTTTCAAGGTCTCCATTACTTAGATACCAACATCTGACCACACTCTCTCCTTTTCCCTTCATGTTGACCCTCCCTCCTGAGGGCTCCCTTGTACCACCATGCTATTAGAAGATGGGGACCATGATGTTTACATTGCCCACCTTAACGGGCTTCTTCCACCCTTCTCTAGTGTCTTGTCCCTCAAGTCAACCTCCTCCAAGTACAATTGTCGTTCCTTAGCAATTTGGTGAGTGGCCCTTAGCTCTTACCCTCACACTACCAACCCCTCTAGTCCAATTCAGTCCCCATGAACACGTACTACGATGAAGACTTCCAACCTTCCACAATCCTACTTCCTACACACTAGTACAAAAATCTAATCAATGCTTCCTCTGCCTTAAGAGATGTCTCTTTATAGCACATAGGGGATGGGGAATTGTGCACCTTACTTTGCTACTCCCCAAAATCTTTTTGGCTTACCTTCCCCCCCCCCATCATACCAACTTACCTACCAATCTAAACTCTCAGTGCATGTTCACCCTTATTGTTTCCTTATATGGTGTCCTTGGACAACCCCTTGTCCTAGTCATGTCTGCTTCATCCTCTTGCCAAATGTTCTACTACATGCATATTGGCAGGGAATTTGGGAGATGAACACTAGTTGGGTTACATATGAAGAAGAGAGGTTCTAGGTAGAGCTATTCAAACATTGTATATACTCATTGGTGCATCACATTGTTAATTTGTTTAACCATGTTTTAAGCTTAGAGTTCCCATGGGCTTGGTCCCACCATACCATCCACTCGATTTATAAATCAAGCTCTAGTGCATATATGAATAACTACAGGGCAATAATAGTGGGACACACATTCATGAAGCTCTACGCCATTTCCCTTCATTTAGAACCATCTGAGGAGTTTGATAAAAGATACCTTCAAGGTAGGGGACATGTAGATTTTAGATTAGGGTATCAAACGATGGATCATATCCTCACCATGTAGGCCATAATTGAGGAGTCATGACCCACTCTTCAACAGTTTTATAGATTTTTAGAATGCATTTGACTTGGCCTCTCGAGAAACCATGTTCCAAAGGCTTAGAGACATTGGTGTCTTAGAGATTTTCATCTTTGCTATTATGCAGCTTTATGAGGACATCCTCACTCACCTTCGCACAACACATGTATTATCGGAGTTCAAAAGTGCAAAGCTTGCCTCGTAGTTAAATAAGTAGATAAGTGCAAAGCATGCCTAGTAGTAAAGGGATATTCCCAGCTAGAAAATATTGATTTTGGTAAGATTTTCTCTTGTTACTAAATTAACTTCTATTATGTTTCTTTTATATATCATACTTTTGACCTTGAAGTAGAGTAGATGGATGTGAAGACAACATTTCTACATGGGGATTTTGAAGAAGAAATCTACATCAAACCATAAGAAGATTTTGTAGTGAAAGGAAAAGAGGAGTTGGTTTGCATGTTGAAGAAGTCCCTATATGGATTAAAACAATCTCTAAGAATGTGGTATCAAAATTTTGATACTTACATATTGAGACTTGGTTTTTCAATAAGCTTATCACTCTGTGTATTCTAAGCAAGTTGGTGATCATTTTATTTATATGGTCGCATATGCTGATGATATGTTGTTGATTGGAAATGATAAGGAAAATATCAAGGATGCCAAAGTTCAGTGGTCTTTATAATTTGGTATGAAAGATATTGGGGCTACAAATTTTATTTTGGGCATGGAAATTAAAGGAGATTGAGAAAATAGGAAATTCTATTTGATATGTTGAGACAATATTACAAAGGTTTAATATGTAGGAATATAAGCTGGTCAAGGTTCCTATTTATGTAAGTGTAAAGTTATCTACAGATCAATGTCTCAAGACACATAAAGAGGTAGAGGACATGTCCCATGTTCCCTATGCAAGTGTTGTTGGAAGTTTGAGGTGTGCTATGCTCTGTATTGGACCAGACATTGCCCATGTAGTGGGATTTTTTAGTAGATATATGTCAAAACCAAGGAAGGAACATTCGACAATTGTAAAGAAGGTATTTAAATATATACATGGCACTTTAGATTATGCAATATGTTACCAAGACTTGATACAGGCTGGCTTGAGATCTTGATCGTGGATGATCTACAAGTGGTTATGTTTTTAACCTATTTAGTAGAGCAATTGGTTGGATAAGCAAAAGATAGGTTGTAGTTGCATTGTCAACTATAGACGTGGAGTACATTCAACCACTCATGGAAGCAATGAAGTTGTATGGTTGGAAAGATTGTGTTCAAATATTGGTTTTGTTTAGAAAGCATGCAGGATAATTTGTGACAACTCAAGTGCAATTTTCTGGCAAAAAACCTTGCTCAGCATTAAAAAACAAAACATATTGATGCACAATACCATTTTGTTAGAGACATGGTTGAACATAATGAAGTGTTGTTGGAGAAGGTTTATACCTTGAAGAACGTTGTAGGCTCATTCACAAAGTCTATTAGTACTGAGAATTTCTCTTGGTGTAGAGAATCAATGGGCATAGTTGCCCAAGTAGTTGATTATATGAATGGTTTGCGTCTGACCCCCATTTTTGCAAAGAATACAACAGAGGGAAGAATGTTGGACATTTATTGTACTTTGTATGTTGACTTAATCTCATCCCAGTGCAAAGGGGGTCTGGGGATGATCACCCCCTCGACTGGGGGAGCGTGAGGAGCCAATGGGCAATCTGTTGGGAGTTTGAGGGCAGAGCCCTCAAAGAAAATTTTGTGCCCATTTTGTGTCTATTTTGTGCTTTTTCGGCCAATGGTTTTTCATCCATTGTAAACTAATTCTGATTAAGGAACACTAGCTTATAATATAATCTAGGTTAATAAATTAGGGTTTTTGATGTTGCAAAACCCCTAAAAATATTGTATTGTGAAAGGTGAAGTTAATACAATGAAATAGAGAGAGGTGTGAATCTCAATTAAGTTGGTTTTCCTAGTTAAAAGTTTCTAGGGTAAAACTTTGTATACTATGTGTCTATGTCATTTTTATTCTTATGTTTTAGATTTAGTTAGTATTGTTTTTCTTGCACAATTTATCGAACTCTTCATGTTAAGTTGCACATTCTTGTTGGTATTTTCCTTTTCTTAGTGCATATAACCAAACATGTTAGTAAACATTTGTAAAATATTGTGATACAATAATGAAATCAAATATTGTTTCTAAATATTTATCTTTAGATGAGGTGCATGTTCCCTTTCCCATTTACTCCTTTTGATGTGTTCTTTTTGAAATTACATTCATTAAAGTTCTTTGATTCCACATCATAATTTGTCATTTCATGGTTTCTTAGATGCATTATGTTAGAATACACTCGAATGGGATCAATGTGATATATACTTTATTAATATGATACACATATAAATAAATGATTTATGATCTTTGGATTCATCTTCCAAGAGGTCTCTTGGACTTTTGATGACAGTTTCTATTCACTCGTGACTTCTCATATTCCTTCCCAAGTGAATAATACAAAATATTGTAATCCTAACGGATTAAGTTTCCAACGTTCCCCCCCTTAATCCAAAAAAGTGTATGTGAGTCCAACAAAGAGTTGAAATCTAAAAGTGGATAGCTACCAATCGCTGAATGTGCTCTCTAAATCTGGTGGTTTTGAGATGATCACAAACCAAAAGGTTCGCAAGCGTTGAAGTCTTCTACTAAATGGTGGTTTAAGGAAGACCAAAATCTCTGGATGAATCTAGTGGGTTTGGGAGGACCACAAACCAAATGGTTAGCAAAAGCTAACGTCTTATACTAAATGGTGGTTTTAAGGAAGACCACAAACTTTGTAAATTGACTTTAAGGCCCATCGGTCCCCGAAACATTTCCTAATTTAGCTATAAGGTGATGTCTTCTGCTAATTGGAAGTGGTCTTAAATGGTGGTTTAAAGACGATCACAAATATTTGTTTGGTAGAAGTTGTAAGTATTCTTCTAAACGGTGGTTTAAGGAAGACCACAAACCAAATCATGTTGATAGAATATGGCTCTGATTCTGACTCGATTGTTCTTGCTCGATTGATAGGACTTCAAAACTTTAAGCTTGATTGTCAATCATTGATATTATCCCCCCTAGGGAGGTACAAGGTGAGAAGACAAAAATCTTTCTATTGCAATATGTGTCAATACTCGAGAACGAATTATTCGGTATGACTGATATATCTTCTTTGTTGTTGAACATTGCCAACAAGTGATCCACTCATAGTGATTATTTACTCTTGTAGGTTTTTTACGTTTGGAACATCTATTGGAATGATGATTATGCTTTCCACAATGCTCACAAAGATGAAGATCAAAACATTGATTATGCTTTCCACAATGCTCACAAGGATGAAAATCAAAACATTAATCCTCCGCGAGATCAAAAACTGTGAGAAAGAAATGGTCATTATAGTACCATCATTTAATATGGCACTTATAAGTACCATGAATGGTGGGAAGTCAAACTTCCATATCAACACTATATATAGTCTAATTCTTCATTCGGTGGAATATTGAATAATTTGTCAACACTAGGCCGATAATAACACTGAGACCTGGCTCTATCAAAACTGTGTCTGAAGCACTACGCCCACTGTCAAACGTAAAAATTGTTATGGAGTTGCAGAAAGAAAGAAAAACGATATGGGGGACCCAAAAGCTTCGATTGATTTTTTTTTTGGGATTTTATCGGTGAGACAAGACAAACCTCTTGAGACCTGATATGGGGGACCCAAAAGCTTCGATTGATTTTTTTTTGTGATTTTATCGGTGAGACGAGACGCCAGGGGAATCGAATCGCCATTGTGATGACGGGGGAATTTAATGAAAGGATGGACCCTACGAGAGTTGAGTAGAGAGGTCAAAGGGTTGCATGTTACCCGGGGAGATGCGATGCAACCCAGAAAGAAGATGAAGCGATATATGCCTTCATCTGCGGGTCTTTCATGATGAGAAACTCAAAACCAAATATGCAATTGCTTCAAGAGTATCTCAGGGTTTTCGACAAGGACAATTTGAAGGGCTTGGAGAAATCAAATAAATGGTGGAGAATTAGTGATGTGAAATTTCAGCCTATACCAAGGATGTTGAACGGATAATACTCGTCGAAGGGTTTCGATAGTGCGTAGAGAGAGAGTCGTGCGAAGGGAAAAGAGGCACGCCAATGCAGATGGAATACATTACCACTGATGGGCATAAGGAATCGACCAGCGCTGACAATTTTTTACAGGGACGGACGATAGAGAGACGTTTTATTATTATTATTATCTGCACAAAAAAATGAATGATTTAGTGGAAAGAATCATAGAGTGTGTTAGCGCTGAAACAAGTTATTATCTTTCTCCATAATGTTATGGACAACTATCATAGCTTAGTTCAGACCCTAAGAATTATAGGAGCTCTGATACATTGTTAGAATACATATAATGGAGATCATCGTGATATATATTTTATTAATATGATACACATATAAATACAATATTTATAACCTTTGGATTCATATTTCAAGAAGTTTTTTGGATTTTCAATGTAAGTTCTTATTCACTTATGACTTTTCACCTTCTCAAGTGAATAATATAAAATATCATAACCCTAACTAATTACATTTCCAACACATAAGAAAAATGCTTAACCAAAAATTCAAAAACAAAGTTCTAAGCATGGCTTTGATGTTAAAAAAATGTTGTAGTTTGACACAAAAAACACTTACCTCCATCTAAGTATTCATACATAACTTGCATAACAAAAAAATAAGTGTACCATAACCTATAATCTCAAAAAAGAATTTTATAATCTATAATCTCAAAATTAGAGGAAATACGCCCTATCTCATCCTCCTCTTAGAAACAAGCCTCTCCCCCATTGAGGGCATGGCTATGACTAGATACCTAATGTATAAGAACAAGTTAAACAACATGGAAGACAAGAGGGTACATAAAATTGCTTCAAAATCAAGTCATAACCACCATCGACTCAAGCGAGGATGGCATAAAGATGCCCGGTCTTGGCTAAACTATTGGGGAATCATGGAAGAAACCATTTTGCAGAATAAAGATACTATAAAAAAAATGTCAAATCAAAATTTAAGGAAAAAATGTGGTGTGATAAAGAGTTAGAGGAAAAAAGAAAATTAAGGTATTATAAAGATGTAATCAACCATAATCTAGAAGATCAAAATTATCTATCTGTTTTACCAAGTGTAAAGAAAAAAATAAGCATTGCTAAGATAAGAACAAATTCTCACGAGCTCCATAGTGAAACTGGGCGTTGGTCAATTCCTAAAACGCCATGGAATGAAAGAGTGTGTCACATTTGTGACACTAAGAAGGTTGAAGATGAAAAGCACTTTCTCTTAGATTGTCCAGCCTATACTCATATTAGATCTCATTTTCAAAATATTTATCACACTACCAACCTTCCTAACCTCTTAACTCAACAAAAGTATGGTGATTTTGGAAAGCTTTTCTTAATGCTTTTCGAGCACAGAAACAAAATTCTAAAGAATCACAAGTAATCACTTACCCTCTTAAGGTCCGATAGACCAATTTGGTCTTAGTGGACGTTAATCATCATCATCATCACTATAGGAAAAAATATTATTATTGTGTTTACAATTATTTCTATCTCTGAAGAAAAGTGAAAATGCTCTTTTCTATTGTTCTAATGGACTCTGAAATGTCTCAAATTTATTTGTTTCCCTTATCTCGATAAAATTTATTCCATTTTCAGTTGGATGTCCTTATTCGGATATAGAAGATTGAAATTGAAATTCATAGTATCAAGGGAGTAGCTAGAGTATTTTAAGGGTATGAGAGTGGGTGCAAATCAAATCACACCTAAAATGAAGTTGAAGTACGAATGGTCTAATGTCAATGCATCTTTACAAATGAAGAAAATTGGAATAATTTTAATAATTGAAGAAGTAAAAAAAAAAGCTTTAAAATCCATACATTTGATAATATTTGTCTCTCTCAACTCCAACTCTGCATTGTAGAAACATACAATAAAATAATTCTCTTGGCTTCCATCCAAGGAAACAAGGGATGAGGTAATGGGATATTGTGAGGATATATTCTTAGTCATGATGATTTTCAACATAATGACCATGTACAAAATCTCTTTATGTTGTAGATCTCAGGGTTTTTTATGCCATTGATTTAACCCATTCTAGAATCACATCCACAACTATTTCTATGCTTTGATGGCTTACTATAGACATAACCATGTTTTCTTAAGTTTTTTTCCATATATTATTCATGTAAACTTAAGAAGGGAATGTTAAATCAAAGTAAACTTAAATCAATAACTTATCAACAATGCTCCCAAGAGGCCTTTTAGATGGATGTGAACTTTTCTATGCCTTAAACCTATTTCACAAACTATCTGATCCTGCAATAATGTGTTATATACTCTCTCTATTGTAAATTTTAGCTACAAATCTATTTGTTGGTCATGCAATCTCCTTTGGTAAAAAATTCTTTCCTTGTCATGAATTCTCCAATGGTGCCAAAATGTTGTTTTTTATGTTTCTTTAGTTTAACGAGAGTAAATATATCCACTATGAAATTAGGATTTGGATCCTGCATTTGATTTTACAATATTAGGATTTATATACTTACCATTAATTCCATAGTCTTACTCTTGGTGGTAAATAATGGTACAACTATTCCTATAGTTATTATTCATTGATTTAAAGAGGCGATGGGGTTTAAAGTTAATTTGATTATTCAGTCTTGGATGATTTTATAACTCCTATATTAAAAGAGCCTAAGAAATTATATACCTAAGTATTAACAACCAATGAGATTTGAAACTTAATACAACTATTAATAATGATTAATACATAAATAAATTCCATGGATGTGAGGACAAGGTAGCAAAAGGAATGACTATTGGGGCTATGAAAACATGGATGGCAATGAGTGACTGGAAAATAAAGAAGGATCAACTAACAGAGCTATCTAACTAGGGCTGCAAACGCATGGGCCGACAAGAACATTGCTATAAAAGTAGGATTGTAGAAGCATAGGTCAACAGAGACTTGCTACAAAAGGAAAAGCATGCATCGACTTTTTTTTTCTCAGGAATTAGCAAACTATCCCTCAACCATTTAATTATAAATCATAGCAATGATAGGGTTTTGTTTCACCTTTTTAGATGTAAGAACATGTTATGTAATCCTCTTGAAAGTTTAAACTAATTATAACACCATTTTCTCCACCATGTTCCATTGGAGGAGATGCCAATTTCGAAGATAAAATTATTATTATGAACTCGTTAACTTTGAATAGAACCACTAGTATGGATTTCATAGAGAATTTTTTTCTTGGGGTCTAACTAGTTAACCTAATCTTCTTTCAAAAAAATTGAAGAGCTCCCTTATTTTCATAATCCATTTTCTATAGTATCTTAAATCTCTATATAAGGGAATATCACCCTAAATAATTCCATCAACTTGTAATCAAACCACAATCAATAAAATATAGAGTAAATCATTAAAAATGGTGACCAAATTACCTTATAGGATAGAGATTTCCTATGCAAGGCTTGTGTGGTGATATGGGGTACTATGCATGGCCCTTGAACTCTATAGGAAATTGAGTTGGAAAAGGATTGGTAGGTAAGTGCGTTAGGGGGTTAGGTGTAAGTGGATTAGTGTGTAAGGTCATTTAACCCAGTCACTTCCCATAAGGAATGAAACTAAAAATGTCAATGATGTAAATACTAGATTGAGGGAGGATGTTATCTCATAAACTTGGGGACTTCCAACCCTAAGGTAATAACCATTAATCCTAAACATGGGGATCATACATGGCACACACAAGTAATCTATGTAGTTAATTGATACATCTTAGGGTCTAAAATAGGCTTTTATGTCTCATGAACTATATACATGATCCAAAAATAAATAAATATTTTTGGATCTTGGGCACTATAAAATAAATATTTGGCCTACAAATGTCACATGGGAATCATTGCAAGGTTTTTCTTAGTAAGGATGGTTCTCGGTGCTTTAGACATGGTCCGAGGAGGAACACTAATATCTTAGGGCCTAAAATAGGCCTTTAGTTCTCATGGACCATGTACATGATTCAAAGCTACCACATAGGCCCTATAAGTGAATCTTAGGCCTACAAGTGCTTTATGGGTTCTATTACAAAGTTCCACACATTGGGGATGGTTCTTGGGGCCCTTAACATGGTGAAAGGATGAACACTAACATCTTAGGGGCCAAAAAAAGATTATATGTCTTGTGGATGATCAACATGTTCCAAAATCACCACACATGCCCTATAAAATCAATATTTAGCTTATAAGTGTCCTAAGGACACCATTATGAGGTACTTTTTCACATTGAGGATAGTTCTTTGTGTTTTAGACATGGTTTGAGCATGAACATCAAAGTCTTAGGGCCTAAAATAGGCTTTTAATGCATGAACCATGCACATGGTCCATAACCACCAAACATGCTCTATAAAGGGAATATTCGGCCCACATGGATCGCATGGTTTCCATTACATTGGGGATGGTTATCGAGACACTAGAAATCATGCAAGGATGAACATCGACATCTTAGGTCGTAAAAGAGGATATTGTGGCACAATTAAAAACTACCACATAGTTCATATAATTAAGGAAATGTTTGGCCTATAGGTATTGTATGGGCATGATTGTAATATTTTGCACATCAAGAATAATTCTTAGGGTCATGAATTTTTTCTAATGAGTTGGGATGATCAGAAATGACAAACTGCCTAGGCTTGCTAGGATTTTTAGTACTAAAGTTGGTTATAGGAGTAGTTTTGCAGAACACTATAGGTTGATGTGGGGGTAATACTAGTTGATGAAAATGTGTTGCAGAACCTATCTAGTTGTTGCATAGCCATAAGAAGGCACTATGGAACCTATGCTGCAAAATCAACCACATATTCATTTTGGCATGTGATCGAGAGATCCTAACAAGTAACAACACATGGAATGTACGGGGAAAGATTAAAGACTCGTATATGACTTTAGCACTATATAATAAGATTCTTAGTATTTTGTTTCCCAAGGTTAATACAAGTATGAGGATCCAAGCAAGTTCTTGAGTTGGTTTAATTTAAATTCATTTTGTTAAGTTGTTAGAAGTATTATTAAGAACTATTTATATTCAAATGTTTATAGTTATGCATATGCCTTCTGTTAAAAATAAGTTGTGCTAATAAGGCTAAGCAAAGGAGGAGGGACAAGAGATTGTTCTTAAGTGAATATTATTTATGAATAAAACACTCTTTCAAACTTGGTGATTTACATATATGGTTTAATCATTAAGAAGCAAATTTCAATGCATTTTATCTTTGTGTTTCATGTCTATGTCATAGATTAATCCTTATGTTTAATTAAGTAATGTATATTTTATACTTAGTTACAGAGGGTTCAAGAATATTTATTTGTTGAGTTAGGGCACACTTGAATAAAGGAGGTTCATTGATACACTCTCTATCATATTAGTAGATGTAAGTAACTATGTTTATTGAATTAGAAATTGATTGTAGTAGGATTTGTTGTAAGAACTATTTTCTATAGTTATTTATAGATTCCAGATATAGTGTGGCTTGACATAAGTCTAGCTATTTTTCTTTGTTTTCATGGATTTTTGCTAACCTAGGATGAGAAATGACAAGTCGCTTGTGCTACAGAATACTACAACCCACAACATAATGCTACAAACTGCAACAAAACACTAAACCTACTACAAAATGATACACCCTATTGCATAAGACTATAGTTTATTGGAAGACGCTACAACATGTTGTGTAACACTCTACATTTTGTTGCAAAACATTGCAGCCAGCTGCAAAATAACACTTTTGAAACTTCAAATGGCCCTATCTTTCTCATAAGAAAAAAAAAATCATCTTGTTGAGTGGATTTTTTTTTATATCTATTTATTATTATTATACTTTGTCATTCAACAACTAGACTTATGAGGGATATTTTCTAGAAACCACAT
The DNA here is from genome assembly GCA_009831015.1 of Picea engelmannii. Taxonomy (NCBI): domain Eukaryota; kingdom Viridiplantae; phylum Streptophyta; class Pinopsida; order Pinales; family Pinaceae; genus Picea; species Picea engelmannii. The sequence goes on from ML785935.1 coordinate 213,927, forward strand.
TTTTAAAAATCAATTTTCAAGAATTTTAGTGACAGTTCTAACACTCCACCCTTGTAAATTCAATCCTCGATAATTTTGGGGGAGGTTTGTCATCACCAATAAAACATGAATTTTCGTGGCTATTTTCAAACCACCATCACTAAATTATTAATTCTCAAAATTGAAAGGGGTGGTTTTGAAAACAAATGTCACCAAACACACCATTTAGAGGTGCTTTGTTAAAACCACTCCTAATTTTTTTTTCATGATAGTTGTTGGAGAATTGTTAGTAGTCTAAACCACCTCTAAAAGGGTAAATTATTGTAGTGCTTGGAATATATATATATATATATATATATATATATATATATAGCCCAAGGGTTTAACACAATCAATTGTAATCAATGTTGTTGNATATATATATATATATATATATATATATATATATATATATATATATATATATATATATATATATATAGCCCAAGGGTTTAACACAATCAATTGTAATCAATGTTGTTGGGTATTTGGCTAGTTTTGTGCCAACATGTGCCCAAAGGTCATCTCAATCAATTGAACCATTCCCCCAAGGTATGTTGTTGATGGGATGACCTAAGACCAAATGTTCAAATTTGGATGAGTCCCTCGAATTTACCCGTCTCTATTGTGGTTGGTAGTTGATCAACCCACCATTTAAATATTTTGGGGAAAACATGGGGGCTCTAGAGAGGTTTTCTTGGGGAAAAACCCAAAGGATTAAATTAATCAAGTGAACCATGTGTCAAAGACATGTTGATGGGGAGACCATAGGTCATAGGTACAAATTTGGGTGAGTCCCTTAAGGTTATTAGTTGTTATCATGGCTAGTGGTTGAGTTTCTCTCCATCTGAATATTGTTGGAAAGAGGGGGGTTCATATATATATATATATATATATATATATATATATATATATATATATATGAATGTATAGAGAGAGAGAGAGAGAGAGAGAGAGAGAGAGAGAGAGAGAGAGCTTTGAGTTTCATGTAGGCGCTCTTGGGGTTGATCCCTCAAACTAGCTACCTTTAATGTGTGCCTAACTTAATGTCCCTACTAGCTCATGCATTGTAATCATTGCTAATGGGTTTACACTAGGTGCCATCTATGAAATGTGGGGAAGGGCTCAATTTATTTTTTTTAAATTATATATCTGTGTGTGTGTGTGTGTGTGTGTGTATTGAAAGATTTCTAATTATTTTGATACAACAATTAAACAATATTATTTGTCGTAAATTTTTCTTTTCTAAGGAATAAACTTGTAGGGAAACCTAAGGGATGCTTTCCTACATTCATGGATGGCATCCCTAGTAAGCTTGTCGATGTTAGGGTTTTAGATTTGTTGTAGCATTATTATGTTAAATCATCATATATATTATTATAATATGTATAAAATGTATATTGATAATTGAATGCTATTTTGTTTGTACATTTTTCATTGCTTTATGTCACCAATATTATTGTATTAAGTTGCACTTTATATTATTGTCATAATATGTCTTAAATTTATATTAGTGATTGAAGAATATTATTTCTCGTAACTTATTTATTGTACTTTTGTTGTCAATAGTATTGTACAAAGTCAAAGTTTATAATGTCATTGTTTATGAAATATGATTAGCTCAATCGATTGAACCATCTATTCAAGGTATGTCGTTGAAGGGAAGGCCATATATCATAGGATCAAATTTGGTCAAGTCCCTCAAGGTTACCAACCACTATTGTGGCCAACAATTGAGCCACCCTCCATCTAGATGTTTTGAGGAATAAAGCAGAATCCTACAAACTTTTCCTTGAAAAAAAAAAACCATACTTGAATAAATAAGAAAAGGAAAACTGAAATAGTTATATATCATGTCAAACACTTTCAATTTTTCAACCTTATAAAACAAATATATGATTATAATAAATAATGTAATTATATCATATCATTCATCATTCATCCTAGATTCCATAATTACTTAAAATTGTGGTAAATCACTTTCAAAGACATTCTTTTTCCTTCATGGAATAACAAACCATAAGGACTAGGTCACACATATGACTCATTTTTATTTAGTAACGTGTACTTGAGTCAATAGAAAGGGAATTTGTATCTTTATTTATCATTGTCCATGGAATCAATTAATATTGTCGTGCATGTGCATGATTGAGATTTTGAAATGTCACCTTAACTCTATGATCTTGTGTTATTCGCTTCTCATTTGTCTTCTCCACCCAAAAATGATGGTGACATGCATATTTGAAGGGTGCATGTATATTTGTTATGAAATTTAAAAGATTTGCTTCTCATTTGTCTTCTCCGCCCAAAAATGATGGTGACATGCATATTTGAAGGGTGCATGTATATTTGTTATGAAATTTAAAAGATTTTCAAAAACACATATAAGTTGTAATACTTTTACTTAAAAATAATATATGTATTTAAGTGATGTGATATGACAAGATAATTGTTGTAATAATCATATTTGTATTGTTATGATATGAAAATATATTTGTTTTAATAATTAAAATTAGAATACAAAATATTTGTAAATGTATCTAAGTGATGTGATATATAACAAGATAATTGTTGTAATAATCATATGTGTATTGTTATGATATGAAAAGATATTTGTTTTAATAATTAAAATTAGAATATAAAATATTTGTATTTAAGTGATGTGATATGACAAAATAATTGTTGTAATAATTAAAATTAGAATATAAAATCTTTGTATCTAAATGATGTGATATGATAAGATAATTGTTGTAGTAATTATATTTATATCTAATTGATGTGATATGATAAGATATTTGTTTTAATGATTAAAATTAGAATAGGAACAATATCAATTGTATGTGTGTATGTAATAAATTTTATGTATTTATTTTCTTGTATGCACGTTCTGTTGAAATAATGTAACTACAAAGTGTATTCTAATTATTATTGTTGTATTATTCATTAGATCAATTCTTTATTGTGGATTGATCATGTTGGCTATTGTAAAACACCAAATTTCCTTTTGCAGATTGATCAAAACATAATTGTAATAGGCAGAATAAGAAGTCATCCCTGCTAGTGAAAAGAAACCTCCACACGTGCCAGAGTTGTATAAATAAGGAGGCTAGCTCCTCATTTAAACACACTCACTTGTTCATTGAGGAGCACGTTCCGGAGCTGCAGAGAGAGAGAGAGAGAGAGAGAGAGAGAGAGGCGCATTCTTGGGAGAGGACTTTCTGTATTTGTTTCAGTTACCTCTTGGCATTGTGTTGGCTATCTATAATAAGGAAGTTTTGTTGGGTTTTCTCCCCCATGAGGGTTTACCAGGATAAATGATGTGTCTCTTGTGATTGTGTATTTCTCAATGATCCTATCTTATGCTATTGTTATCTAGTGAAATGCAAAGAACTCTAATAATAACTTAAACCTTAACACATTCAACATATCCCTCTACCATGCAACGTTTAGGTCATATTGTTTTCCTTCTAAATTAGTTTCTTCATTTACCTTTATAAGAAAAACATTCACCCAACCACACACACAAATATTGACAAGTTTCCAATTATTTTGATATGTCAAGTTCCCCCTTCCCCAATCTAGGAAAGTTCACGATTATTGAAGCTAGCTTACGACCTTCAAATTAGAGTCCTTTGGCTAAGGAGCCACGAATAGGGATATCTATCATGTCAAAGTCATCGACAACTTCCACCTAATCCCAGTCGTTGTTGCAAGCACAATCACACAACATACACTAGAACAAGCACAAATGCCAATGAAGAAACTTGAACTTTGGCGGGGCTAATCATAACAGCATGTTTTCATAGACCTGACAAACTACCATTGTAAAACAAAAACCATTAAGTACTCATTATAATCCACTAAATGTACTAAAACGTGCACCTAGATGTCCATGAAACTTGATGGTAGGTCCTTCTTTGAGGTGCAAACAATTTCTACAATCTCTTCTCGTTGTCAAGGAATAGAATAAAAAAAAATATACCCAAAAGTGATCCATTTGTCAAATTAATATGAAACACAACATATTGATACCGTGAACATTGTTTATACTATAAGATGTAAATATTTTTAGAACTTTGTGACTATTGAACAATTTATTGATATTATTATTCCTTAATGTAGTGATAGTACTAGAAAAGTTAGTGGTGTTTTCCTTAAAAAATTTGACATAACTAAGATATATTTTGGGAGTTTAAATTGCAACAACCTTATAAAGCTAGAGGATAATCATGTAGTGTAAAATATATCAATTAAAATGTTGAAACTAATAGAAATAATTTAGTTTTACATACATATTGATTTGTGTGTGCGTGTGTTGATACTGCAATTTTGCAATTGGATGTATGACCTTTCTTTAACTACAAACATATGAGTAGACCATTTAAGGGTAATATTGTAAGTATAAGCTCCAACCTGAGTTTCATTGGCCATACTGAGTGCAAGAAAAAATTGGGGAGGTTACCTATGCATTAGACTTTGGCCTCCCTGATGAGGAAGCTACTTGGGTCTTTGAAGGTTTTTTGATACAACACTCAAGTTTGTAAATGTTGTAATGCACCACTATCTTAAGTAGCTATTGACTAAAAATAACACAAAAAAAGAAGAAAAAAGAAAAAAAAAAAAACTTATTTTATACTTAAGATATAATCATGTTCAATTTCACTTGGATGGAGTAGTACCTTTTGAAATAAGTGTTTTGGGATTCAATTCTTGTTTTGTATTTTTAAATGACTTAATTTATAAATTGCACATTCTTTTCTTTATATGAATTCTTTGAAAATCACTCTACAAGTAAAAACAAAAAGGGGTTTAGCCACCAAAGTTTGGTAATCTAATGTTGCATAAAGATCCATCATTATCTTTCATATTTTTTGAGCTATTATACCACACACCTTGGACTTTTCTTGTGGCAACAATGCATTTTTTTGTTTGTTTTTCTAGCAATTTTTACCATTGTCTTATTCAACTTTGAGGGTGAATCTCTTTTAAAGAGAGAAGGAATGTTGCATACCTAACCACAAAAAATTTAGTAGGTATTAAACTCTATGTACATAGGCTATTTTGTGTATATTCTCATAATTTTGTCATAATGTTATATTTGTAAAAATGCCACTATGTGATAAGCATCTGGTGACTCTCATTAATGATGTAAGCATTAAGATAAGGTTTGTTAGGTTTCTCACCACTCTATTATTATAATTAAGGGTTTTCCCCTCACTTATGCGCCTCTTATAGTTTTATTAATGCAATTTAACCAATTTTTAGTTATGATTGGAGATGTCTTCCTCCATAACTTAGATTTGTAGGTGCAATCTGCCCCTAGATGTATAGATGACCCTATAGATTCTTACCTTTTTATTATTATAGTGGTTGGTCTATTTGGTTACATGATCACTACACTTTCAATCTCATACTTCTAAAAACGTCCATATCAATAAAGCACACCACTATGGGACCTCTAGTTCTATGTCTTTATTAGGTGGATTCTACAAGCATCTCCTAGAAGATGAGCTTATACATATAAAGTAAGGTAGGGAGGCCTAGAGTAGAATTTTATGATAAGGAGTTGCCTCCATACATTACAAGCAAGCCATGAGGCCAAAGTGGCCCTTTATCAAAAGTTTAAACATGTTTTTTGAGTCCATAGTATGGATGCTTTTAGGCTCTAATACTTTGAGAGTGACTTATGACTTTGTGGAAGGAGAGAAATTTCTTTCAATAGTTAGCAGAGTAAGTTGCAATGGAAGTAGGTCAATAAATACCCAAAACAAAATACACTCCTCCAACACCAATGACGTATACGTTATCCTTAATGTTATATTATTTCATACTAAGTTCCATGTTATGCACCACACCTTCACACTAAATATGTTTATGGCATTATATACTAATGGGAAAGCATTCAAAAGCATATAGATGGAATCTTGGAGAGTTAAGCTATTTCTTATTAAGAATATTCAATGTGCCACTAGGATTAATTATAACGAGGACCCTTTGTTTTTTAACATGGGTATAAAATTTGAATATATCCGACCTATCCAACATAACAATGAGGGAGATCAAGGGTTTTCCAGTTTCTATTAGTGGAGGGGATTTGTCTTATTTACTCAAGTCATTATTCGATTCTTCAATAAAGTTATCCTTTGCAGGCTAAAATTCTAAGTCAAACCGGTGTAGGTCTTTGACCTTAAAACATTTTTTAGTATTACAAACATAACCCTTAAACTAAGGTTGAGAGAATTTATGGCAAAGATTTAATGGCCAAGGATTAGATTATTGGATGAGTTGACAACTATGGGGCTTTGATTTGTGGAATTTCAAATGTCCCTTCTTCCTTGGCCTTCCTATCACATGTAATAACTCATTTTTGTAGAAACATGTATTTGTCTTTTAATATCTTCATCGTGACTCTTGGTATTCTAATTATAGTAATGGATTTCTCAAAAGAGCCAGGTTCAAATATACCTTGATCCGTATTTTTTTGTGGGTTTGAAACATAGATATCTTGCACAAAATACACTGAAATTTAGATTTGGACTCAAGGAATTGAAGTTTCTTAAAGTATTATTTAAAATTCAAGTCCTTTTAGAAAAAAGAGCTTGGTGAACATCATAAGGATTGTCCCAATTTCAATATGTTCTCTTAGTCAACGTAGCCACAATTTTTAACTAAAATCCCCTCTAGGGTTTTTAGCAATCCATCTTTCATTCCAAGTATCAACCACACCATCTAATTGTTGTAGTGTCACAATTCAACTTATCCTCTTGGTAATACATGTTTTTCATTTGGAATGCTATTTTGACTTTGCTTAGCCGTGTATGCACTTCTACTTCCACAACAAAGGCATATTATGAGATCTTCATCTAAAGGTTGAAGTTGGGCCTATGATGGCTTTGTGTCCTCTGTAGCGATCTCAAAGGGATATTTCATTTTCTAACAAAAGGGTTGAGCTCCTCCTCTTCATCGTTTATCCCCTCATGATTATGGAATGAAGACCCTTGTCCATGATCCATGATCCCTTTTCCTGGGGCTTGTTGTAAAGATTAACTATTTTTTCAGGACTCAAAAATAAATAAAATTTTTCTAAAATCACCTACTAAAATGACTGAATTTAGTTTATAATTTATTTCATTATTCTCTTATACCAGGAGTAAACAACATCATCATATTGATGATAACAACATAGCAGCATATTAATGATAACAAAATAAGTATGACAAACCAACTGGTAAAATACATACCTCCACTTGCAGATTTGGTTGATTCAACCCCTGGTTCACTTGTTCTTGTGATTTCTCAAACTGCCCAACTGAATATTGACCTCCTAGCCAACTAGGAACAACCTCTCTGGCTCCTTAGCTCCAAGAATCCTTGCGGTTTCCTGGCCCCCAAGCCCAAAGTTTCTAGCAACAGCAATGCCTTGTGAGAGTTCCCAAAACAATTGTTCTTCCAATTTTCTCCCCTTCTCTATCTTTCAGAATTTCTCCAACCAAAATCAGATCCCTCTTCCAAGTCTTCCTCTTCTTCCTTATCCTCCTCTCTCAAATCCCCCTCATTACATCCCCAACAACCTTACCCCCACCCCCCCATTAATTCCCCAACAACCTTATCCCCCGTTAATTACTTCACCCACCTTTTAATAATAAAATAATAAAAGACTCATTCAATATATTTATTTATTTTTACGAGAACGGTTAGATTGTATTAAGCGGCTTCCTGGCAAACCAGAATCAGAGAATTACAAAGCTGACGAAGGTTGGTGACCTCTAACGGTGCTGCCAACCTTCTTTTGAATAACTAGGGAGTACAATCCCATTTACTTCTTGAGCTAAGTCGAGAAAATGACAAATAGTGCATACATGAGTAAATTCTCACAAACTGTGAGCACAATAGGAGACAGAAGCAAAGCATTAAACCTAGGAGGATGAGACTTTCCCCTTAAAAAAGGGATCCAGCTTTTTCTGAGAACCTAAAGAAATGTTGGAGGCAGCCTCCTTTTCTCTGCGTGCTTTGTTGGTCTTTCTCCCTCAGGTAAGGGGTGGAGACGGAACTGAAATGTCTTCAGTGTCAGAAGTTTCCACCGAGCCACTAGAGGGGGTTGAAACAACTAGACCTGCAGGGGCATGGGGTTCCGGAACTGAGTCTCGAATTTCTCTTGCTGCTACTGACTCTGGAGGGGTGGTATCCGGAAAGATTTCGCCTGTCGGAGGATTTCCCTTATCTGTTGTTGTTTCTGGATCTAGGGCTTCATCTTCCTTCAACGCATCAAATCTGTTTTTATTTTCTAGAGTTGCCTCTGCTGAATGAGTGGCCTTCGAAGCCTGGGGTAGTGGGTCCTTTCGCCTTGGCTGCCTTCGTCTGTTAGAAACTGGCTGAAAATCATCTTCTTTGACTGGTCCTGGCTCCCCAGAGACTTTGGGGCATCTTTTTGCGAAATGACCATAAGCATGGCACCGGAGGCACTTAAAAGGAATATGCTCATAGTCCAGCTCTTGGATATGGAACCATTCCCCCAGAGAGAGCTTAATGGCTTCCGGAAGGCCTTGCTCGAGGTTAACCTCAACACAAATTCGAGCGCAGGTAAACTGATCCCCTTTCGGCTCCACACTGTCCAGGAAATTCCCAAGCTTGTTTCCAATGTCCTCCAGAGATCTTCTCCCCCAAAGATGCAAGGGAAGATGAGGCAGTCTAACCCAAACAGGGGTTGTGGTGATTTCGGCTCCGGGATTGAAGTCAAGTGTCCAGGGGGCTAAGAATAGCCCTCTCGCCCCCATGAAATAGGGTCCAGATCTGAAAACTAGATCACGATCCTCTGTCCTCGAGAAACTGAAGACAAAAAACCCCCTGCCTACTGCGCACAAAGAGACTTCTCCCTGTATCAGTGACTTCCAACGATCATCCATCCATGCCTCCACCGTTTTGGGGCTGGGCCATAACCCCGTAAACTTACCGATGAGGGCATTTTCTGCTAGAAGGAGGGCAAGATTGCAAGGCTCCTCTGAAGATAGCTCCAGCGAAGGGATCTCCTCCATCTTCTTAAAAAACTTAGATGAGATAGAAGGATTGGATTTAGTTCCTGCCGAGCGGACTAATGCTTTGAATGCTTCCAGAGGATCTTCTTCCATCTCGGCAATCATTTTTGGGGGCATCGTAGCAAGGCAGCGGCCACCTACAAACCAGAAAAACGCAGAGGCACAACCGCTGCTCAAAACCGCGTGCAAATCGCAGGAGGGACGTTCTAACCGCTGCAAATCGCAGGAGGGACGCTCTGACGTGCAAGTCGCAGGAGGGACGCTCTGATCGGCTGCTACAGACGGATCCGAGCTCTTGCAGACGAAAATCCAGACCGGAGGCGGCTAGGGTTTAGGCCCTAGCCGCGTTGGCTTTCCTCCTCGCTTCATTCCTCGATTCTTGTTTCCTAGAATCTATGTGACTCATTCAATATATATTAATAATTAATTAAATTGAAATTTAAAACTATGATAAAAATTAATCAATTTGGGTTGTTACACTTGTAGCCCCATCGTGTCCCTGAATTCTTATGCAAAATTCTTGAAGCTTTCTTACAACTCTTCCTAATTCATAACTAAGATTCACCCTTTAGTATTCCTTTTTTTAATGGCAAGGAAACATAAGAACACATGATAAGAGAACAAACTCATTGAAGCTCTAATACCAAATAGCATTGGCCTTGTAACCAAATGAAATTGTTAGTACAACAAAATAAAAAAGTAACAACAATAACATAAAATAAGCAAAGAAACAATGGGTACTCCTGCAAATCTTAGTAATGGAGAAATACAACTCTAATAAATAACAAAATAACAAAAATTGATTGATTATATTAATTAAATTATATGAGATACATATGAGAGGGGTTAGGCCCCATTTTATAGCAATAGTGATGAAAAAACCTTATCTTAATACCTAAGTCACTAATAAGGCATTAGGCCCCTATCATCTAAAGTGGCTTTTTACAAACATAACATTATTAAACAAGGTTGTGTGGCAGCGTAGTCCCTACCGAATTGAATTGGGATAGGAAAAAGTAGCAGAGGCAAATGGAAACTACAACGGAAATGTGGCAAGCAACATGAAGCACAGGTGGTATCCATGCAGTAAATGACACGTGGCCTTTGGAGCCCCATTTATTTTTTGAAAGCGTAGAACATAATACAATTTGTGCATAGTGGAAGATACAAAATTTATGACGACACAAATATGAAAGGAGATAAAACAAACAATTTAGTTTGAAATATACTAAATAAGTTACAAGTTCCTAGAAATTTAAATGCATTTGTCATATAGACTGGTGAAAGATAAAAATGTATGAGGACATAAATATAAAAGGAGATAAAAAAAAACAGTTTTATTTGAAATATATCAAAAAATAAAAGTCAGTTACATATTCCTGGAAATTTCAATGTGTTTCTCATATAGACTGGGATTGGGGCTCTCGCGGAGCATAAGAGAAATATGTACAAGAAACAGGACTGTAGAAAGAAGAAGTGGGTGACGGTAGAGTGCAATACCTAAAGGAAAAAAATTGAAAGGTATCAGTCTTTGGCTAGACATTTCTATTTAAAAAAGTGGAATAACTGGGTTGATAAACAAAACAAGATGCGATCAGTAGACTTACAGTGATGGTACATATGACCCCTTTTGTTATTTGCTTGTGGATGCCTTTTCATTGATATTTTCGACGGTTGCTAGAATCATGGAAACTGCTTGTTGCCTTTCGTCGGTGTCCTACTTCAATTCCCTTTCGATCCATTCTTAAATGTAGCTTCTCATTGGGGCGACGTTGATCTCATTCCGGATTTTTATGTTGAAATGTTTGTTTTCTAATTCCCCGAAATCGATAGAAAGATTACACAAAGCCTGATCAATTTCCTCATTCTATACTGAATAGTCGACTGGTCAGGCGTCAATGTGATCTTTACCATATTCAAGGATGTTGTAAAACTTTTCCAAAGACAACGCCTTAAACATATCAACCTGTTTATCAAAGTTTTGCCTAGTTAAGGGCAAGGAGTTGACGATTAAGTTGGGATATTGGAAATCGTTGGTCCTTCCAGCTAAGTTTATTCTGGACAACCTTGTGAATAATTTTTCTTTCTTTGATATGGCTTGTTCACATGACTGAACAATGAGATGCAGGTTCTTCATTTTTTCTTTCCAACATGCATTTAATTGACCAATCCGGTTTTTGGATGGAAGATCTTGTTGTCTTCTTCTTGTTTTTGTCATGTTGTTGACAATGGTGCCAAAAGGAAGGACCGTTTTTAAATAGAAATGTTCTTCATCTTTTAACTGTGCCTGCAAATGTTCAAGCAAACTATGTGCCCTGGTTCCAAGGTAAGTCATGGTTTGTGATGTTTCCTATGCCTCAGTAACTAGTTCCATTCTTTTCTTGATATTATTCTCCACATATCCTCTACAGGATGTGAGGAGGCTGGAGGATCCTTTTAACTTGGCTGCAGGGGCAGCAGGCATGGCTATTGCCAAAGGATTGGCAAGCAATGGCATAGGAATCAATGCCTCTTCCAATTCCTTGACCCGGTCCTTCAGTCTGGCATTCTCAACCTCGATGCCTCCAATGGAATCATGAAGTGCATCTCTTCTCGCTATGTGAAGTTGACAAATTTGGGACCACCGCATGTTCGCAAGGTTAACCTCTGAACAAGATTTTCCTTTCTTATTTTTTTTATTTTTTTTCAATAATCAATTTTTTGGATTGCCTGTCAAAAACAACGCTCTGGAACACGAAGGATTCATCTTCGTCAAAATTTTCGGTATTGGATATGTCCATTGGACGACTATGTTGGATGGCGTCTCCGGGATGATCAAGGTAGCGGAGCACGCTATCCATATCAGGCTCAAGTTCCATGTTCTCACTCTGAATTTCAAACTCTTCCGCCTATCCCACATTTTATTTTCTATTCTTGTCTACTGGAAGCTTGTGAGAACTATCAATTTTAGAGTGAGGAGGGTCGTTATCTTCTTCTACGTTTGAGGAAATATGCATTGCTTTGTTGTTGTGGTGGGCCATTGGAGTGATGCTCCGGGATGTCGTACTTTTTGGAGTGTTATTCGTCGATTGAACACTCTTGTCACTGGGGCCTTTCCCTTGTTGCCTGAACAATTTAGTGTTGCTTTGCAGTGTGTCTAGGTCTCCAACATCAGAAGCAGGAGCATTGCCGCCAGTGTCTCTGTTTTCAGACAGGTGTTTTTTGAAAAAACAATTGTCGAAGCCAAGTGTTTGTAAATGTTATCAAAAAAAATTATCGGGGTTGAACCCTCTTAGGATTTCAACATATCTCAGGTTGAAGTTGCTAGAATGCACTGCGAATTCGTCAATTTTGTTGACGTTTTTCAACACGAAGTCCTCGACTTTCCAAGGTAGAGGAATGAACTCTTTTTTTCTCTTCTCTTGGAATAGATGCAACCAGTAGTTGTATTGTCATGCTACTTCTGCAACAAGCACTTTATCTATAATGTGACATGGAAGGAGAGAAGTTTTTTCCCTGGAGCCAAAAATCCTTATCACAGAGTAATTATCCAAATGTTCAAGTGTCCCCTTCCTGTCCAAAAAATGGGTTGCCTGTTCAGATATGCAGGGAGCATCTTCTCCTAACAACAAAACTTTGAAAACATACACGAAGCCATTAAAAACCTCATAAAAATAGTGGGAAGCCTTGTGCTTCCACAAGGCCTGGTACCAGAACGTTACTCGGTCAAATTCCCAGTTGACATTCTTGGACAGAGACAGTTCTAGAAACTAGAAGCAATGTGCTATCGCAAAAACTAAGTAGGATGAAATATAAAATTTATTTTTGTTCGACAACACAGGTATTCCAACAGAGGACGAACACCTTCAGTAACCACTCACATAACCAAATCAAAGATGAACACATCGATGTTTTCACGTGGTAAAACCCCTATGGGGAAACATCCACGGCCCCAGCCAATGCGACCACTTGGAGCAGTTTATTAATGCAAAGAAAAAGATTACAAAGAGATTTTACAAGAGAGTTTCTCACAATCGATCATCGGCAAATGACCCTTCATGCTCTTTAAATAGAGATCATGGACCAATCGGGTGTTAAGCCATGGATCAATAGCTGTTAAGATCGAGGAGAGTATGAACCGTCGAACCACTCTATGTTGGGAACATATCGTGACCGTTGGATTTCCTAACTACAAAAGCATACTAAAGAAACACACTAGAAAACACACTTTTACCTAACGACACAATAGACCAAGTAAATCTTACTAACTCCTAAGTGTCTAGATATCCTAACATCCCCCCTTAAGAACAACTTGGGATAGGATTGAAGGATTTACAATAGTGACACAATAGGAGAAGGAAGGAGGCATTAGAGCCTATCCCCCCTTAATGACAACTTCTTGAACTCCTAACATAGATCGAAGTTTGGAAAACTTCGCTTTTGTAAGAGACTTTGTGAAAATGTTTGCAACTTGATCTTTTGTAGGGAAAAAGAGAACTTCAATAACTTGATCATGAATGAGCTTTCTGATGAAGTGCATGTGTAGCTCGATGTGTTTGCTACGCTGATGTTGAACTGGGTCTTTGGTGAGCTTGATGGCACTCTGATTGTCGCACCAAAGGCTGGTCGGATGTTGGTGTTGGAATCCAAACTTTGAAAGGATCTATCGAATCCATAGGGCTTCCTGACTTGCATTTACCGCTACTCGATACTCTGCTTCTGCTGAAGAAAGTGCAATAGCCTATTGTTTCTTACAGGCCCAAGTGACAGGTCCTTAACCAAGGCCGAAAACATAACATGCAGTAGACTTTTGATCAT
>ML785935.1:230078-283194 GCA_009831015.1 Picea engelmannii
GTTGCAATGAGCGATAGTTTAGATGACCAAACCGCTCATGCCAAAGTTTTCTCAAGTCATCGCTATGAGCAACAAAAACTGATGAAAAAGATGATGACCCAAAGTTGTCAAACTTGTACAACCTGGTAATATCATCAGCAATTACAGTTGCAAGAACATGCTTAGGATCTTTTAGATCCTTGATTACAACTTGGTGAGGTGAAAACTCGACGGTTTTACCTTCACCTGAATGACTGATTTGATATACTAATAGAAGGTTACATGAAAGACTTGGAACACATAATACATCATTGAGTGACCATTATCTACTTGAACTATTCCAGATCCTATAACACTAAGAGATCTATCATCACCAACAAATATTTTCTTGGTGTTACATTCATTTAGAGGAGAAAATATGGCTTTATCCTTAGCCATATGATAAGATGCTTTTGAATCAATAAGTCACTCATCAGAAGAAGAAGTAGTAGAAGTAGAATTTGCATTGAAGGAGAAACCAGAAACAGAAAGTGCATGTCAGTGAGAAGAAGAAGTAGAATCAATATTGATGTTGTGCTTCTTCATCGTTGCTTCTAAAGCTGCCATCTTCTTGAAACATTTGGACTCATCATGACCATCTTTATCACAAAAGTTACAATGTTTGTTAGTATTCTTACTTTTATATTTTGCTCCTTTGTCACCAATAGGAGCTGAAGTTGTATGAGCAGGTTTGGGACCCTTATGTTGTTTGTTGGTGTAGCGAGGATGTTGCTTCTTGGTATACTTGGGTTTTTCTTTTTGTTGGGAAACTAAGGCTTTGTTGGAGGGACCTGCAGTGTTGATCACTCCAAATTGTACAAGCTTATCTTCCTCTCGAATCAAAGAAGCACAAAAGGACTCAAGAGTGGGTTTTCCATAAGCTTCTTCCCCTAGAACCTCTCTCATGGCATAAAAGGTAGATACAAACACAGAATATGCACTACCTAGCTTAGAAAGAATAAGATAGATGCAATGCTCTTCCTCCATCTTTATCTTACATTCTTCACATAAAATTCTGAGTGTTTTAAACCTAGATAGATAGTCTCCAAGGCAAGAAAAATCACTTAGACTCAAGGTCAGTATTTGATTTTCTCACTGTTGTGCTCGAATAATATTGAGTTTACCAAACACAGATTCAATCTTTTCCCAAGCTTCTTCGGAGTCATCAATGTCTTGAATGTGGTACCTTAAATCAGGAGAGTTGGAAATTCTGATTAGTCCACGTGCTTTTTCATTCCTACTATCCCACTTGGCTTTCTTATCAGCATCAGTGGGTGTTTTTTCCTTTCCCAAGGTAATCCGATACAAGCCTTTACTTCTTAATAAATCTTCCATATGAGATTTTCATTGGAAGTAGTTGTTGCTGGTAAGCAAGACAGTATTTGTAGAATCCATATTAAATATGCAGATAATGTGGATTTAGAAACTAAAACTGATGATCTAGATGGAAATAGCTCGAAAAGTTATGCGGTTTAAAAAAAAACGGCACTGAAAACGGACTTCCGACGTGAGAGTTATGCCCTTTTTTAAAAAAGGCATAAACGGTAACCAAATGACCATGTGATAGTGTACGTTGCTTTATGAAGTGACCCACTTTTATAAAGAGAGGTGGGGATCACTTTTACAATGAAGTTACCTTATAACAAAAAGGTTGCATGCAAAATAACTCTAAAATAAAATATTAAAGCTACTTATAGTGATTCACTTTAATACTTGAAGTGAAATACACTTTACAATTTTTGCATAACTTTTTCAAAAAAGGTAACAAAAGAGAGACTTGAACTCAAGACCTCTTACTTAATAAAGAAACTTTTAACTAAATGTTATAGCAAAACATATTGTAATGTTCAGAAGGAGGATTGGGGGTGGTGTTGTTGTTGTTGTTGAAGACGGCCTTGGAGAGCGTGCTAAAAAAAAACTCTTTTCACACAAGAAAAAAATTTCACTTCTTGATGACAACAAGGGTTAGATCTCGGTTAGCTTACGGAGAAGATGCATCTTTTCCTATTTGTTTCTGATTTGTCGAGATCGCACGGGGCATGGGGAAAAGAGCATACGCAGATCTAAAAGAGTAGCAACCCGAAAATAATAAATACAAAACCTAAATAAAACCCAAAAAACTTCTCTGCAAAAAATTTTAAAAATGAGTATTCAAACTTTATACCTCCGGATCTTACTGTAATGGTCGTATCTTGGGCAAACAGAAACCTTTTCGAGTGAAATGAAAAGTGTTCCTAAATGAAATGAGTGCTCCAGACGCAATGGAACAGTCCTCTCAGCCCAGAAATGTACGGAAGAGACAGAAAATGGATATGATGCAACTCGGCTTCATGATCTCGATCTACAACAGAAGCGGATCTTCAAACAGGCTTTGATACCATGTTCGACAACACAAGTATTCCAACAGAGGATGAACACCTTCAGTAACCACTCACATAACCAGATCAAAGATCAACACACTGATGTTTTCACGTGGTAAAACCCCTACGGGGAAACATCCACGGCCCTTGCCAATGCAGCCACTTGGAGCAGTTTATTAATGCAAAAAAAAAAAGATTACAAAGAGATTTTACAAGAGAGTTTCTCACAATCGATCATCGGAAAATGACCCTCCATGCTCTTTAAATAGAGATCATGGACCAATCGGGTGTTAAGCCATGAATCAATGGTCGTTAAGATCGAGGAGAGTATGAACCGTCGGATCACTCTATGTTGGGAACATATCGTGACTGTCGGATTTCCTAACTACAAATGCATACTAATGCATATTAAATAAACACACTAGAAAACACACTTTTACCTAACGACACAAAAGACCAAGTAGATCTTACTAACTCCTAAGTGTCTAAATATCCTAACAATTTTTCCTTTTGGAGCTTGATAATTGGGAACAGATTTCATGGGAAATTAACTTGCCCCGATAAAAAATGGCTTGTTCCTTGACTGTGAAATAAAAAATATAAAGAGTCGTCCGGGAAACAGTTGTTGTGGACTCCTGTCCCGTTATTCTTGTAAACAACTAGACAATTTCGCGGAATGGATTTCTAAATGAACTAACCTGCAAGCTTGTGATATCTTCAGGAACTACAATCGAGTCTTCCAATAAATGGGGTAAGAGGTCCAACCCGTTATTATGCTTTGCTAGGAACTGTTTGCAATATTCTCCTTTGAACGTCAATGTTGGCTCCGACAATCTTAACATCTGGCAAAAGACCTGAGGTGACAAAGAAACAGAAGAGCGGTCTCGCAGTGGAATAATTCGTTTGTCTGAAATAAGTTTATCGGCGCACCAAGAGACCAGCTCCTTACAGTCAAAAACTTTAGGGACACAGCCTACACAAGAAATCCCAGAGGTCCAAATTATTTCGTTCTGGGCAGCAGGGGTTGAGTAATAAGAATATGCCCTGGACCACTAGAAGTTTTTGTCCTCATGCTCGAAGATGTTCACTATATCTCCACAGAACTGTTGTCGAAATGATTCCATAAGTTTATGAGAACGTTGGTTTGCTCCAGACGATGGTTGAAATGAACAGTTGGAGCTGATAATGTAACTCTCCGCAAAATCTTGGTTAAATGCTTATGAATGTGAAAGCTCCTCGAGCCTTCCGTTGATTAATGACAATCTGTATGGGTGGTGCATGATGAACTGTTAGCAGTAAAGCTTACTTATTGCATATTTAGAAGTGCGAAGGTGGCAGGTACGACGAAGAGGAATTAAGAATTGGAAGTTTCGTGAACGTGCCAAGCCGACAACGTGCGAACGACATTTCATGATTTTGAAATCAACACTCGGAAGGGATAATATAACCCCTCGCAAATCTTCGTTTAATGCGTATTAACAGGAGATATCCTCGAGCATTTCGCCCATCAATGACAATCTATACGGTTCCTGCACGATGAGTTGTTAGAATTAAATGTCAGTAATTGCATATTTAGAAACAAGATATATATATATATATATATATATATATATAAACAATTTTTTTTATTATAGACAAGTGCAAAAGTCACGGAGATGGGGGAGAGAAAGGAATGAATGGCAAGGTCTGAAAAGCGGTCGGTGCATATTTAGAAACAAGATATATATATATATATATATTAAAACAATTTTCTTTTATTATAGGCAAGTGTGAAGGTCATGGAGATGGGGGAGAGCAAGGAACGAATGGAAAGGTCTGAAAAGCGGTCGGACGAGATTCAAAATAGGGTTACGGGGGATACTCAGGAGAGGCAAGTGTTCCACGGTCAAATTTTATGTATCAGAAATTTTTACTACAAAATGTGTAAAATGGAAGAGAGCATGATGGGGCAGTTCAGCGGATGGTTTGTATATTTGTGGAATTCCGGGAAAGTGGCTAAGTATGACGACGGGAAACGATCGGTCGGACTCATTTTCGAAATCAAAGATTGAATATTTCGTGAATGGACCAACTCGACGACGCGCAACTAACATTCCATGATGTTTGAAATAAACACTCAGAAGGGATAATATAACCATCCAGAAATTTTGGCTTTATGCGTATTAATGGGAGATTTCAAATCCTGGTGTAGCATTAACACTTACTAATTGCATACCTAGAAATAAGATCTTATATATAATTGCTAATTGCTAATTGCAAAAGGGTGTGGGTACAAGAAACAACGATTAGGAATTGGATATTTCTTGAACCTGCCAACCCGACGATCTACGGAAGAAATGGTGAAGTATGGAAAGCAGACAGGTGCGCTTCAAAATGGGGTGACAATAGTTCCACATGAGACGTGAGAACCCGACGGTCAAATTGTATGTCTCAGAAGTTTTCAATGAAAAATGTTCTATATATATATATATATATATATAAACATTTTTTTATTATAGACAAGTGCCAAGGTCCAAGAGATGAGGGAGAGCAAGGAATGAATGGCAAGGTCTGAAAAGTGGTCGAATGGGAATCAAAATAAGGTTACGGGGGATACTCAAGAGAGGCGAGTGTCCCACGATCAAATTTTATGTATCGAAATTTTTTACTGCAAAACATGTAAAACGGAAGAGAGCATGTTGGGGCAGTTCAGCGGTCGGTTTGTATATTTGAGGAATTCTAGGAAAGTGGCTAAGTATGGAATAGGGAAACGATCGGTCGGACTGGTTTTCGAAATCGAGGATTGAAAATTTCGTGAATGGACCAACCCGACGACTCACAAATGACATTCCATTATGTTTGAAATTAACAGTCGGAAGGGATAATATAACCATCCAGAAATTTTGGTTTTATGCATATGAATGGGAGATTTCCTCAGATCCTGGTTTAGCATTAACACTTGCTAATTGCATACTTAGAAATAAGATCTTATATATAATTGCTAATTGCTAATTGAAAAAGGGCGCGGGCACTGGAAACAACGATTAGGAATTGGATATTTCTTGAACCCGTCAAACCGACGATCCACAAAAGAAATTTGAAGAAATGGCGAAGTATGGAAACCAGATAGACGGGCTTCAAAATGGGGTGACAATAGTTCCACAAAAGACGTGAGGACCCAACGGTTAAATTGTATGTCTCGGAAGTTTTCAGTGAAAAATGTGTACCACGGAAGAGGGCATGATAGGTAGATTGTAATACGGAAGATGGTATGATCTGAGTCTGGTTGTAAATTTGTATATCGCCGAAGTCATGGTACTATTTGCAGGTCATGGAACAATAGAAGTCCAATCTAGAGCCCACCTACCGTGAATCCACGGTTGGAGAAGTGACTGGGTATGGAATGGGGAAGCGGTCGGTCGATGTCGCAATATAAGAGCACGAGTGCAAATGTGAACCCGCAAGTCCGCCTACCCGCGCAGCGAGACATTTTCAAAAAAACGAATAAGTGACAAGAAAGATAAAGTTCGGGGAAAAGAGAAATGGATATTTGGCTAAGCATAGAAGACGGAAAAGAAGGGCTAATATATTCACATCTGTAATAGATATCCCATTTCCTGCCAAGATATATACTTGGAAAGAAGTGCGAAGGTGGCGAGCACAAAAAACAACGACTAGGAATACGATCTGGGAGTTTACTTGGTTTTTGGTTGTATGTTTCGTCTATCAATTTGTATATTACGAAACTCCAAGTGTTGTTTGCAGGACATGAAACAATAGAATTTCATTTTTTTAGCCAACCAGCCCGCAAGTCCTCCTGTCAATTCGTATAGTGTGGAACTCTGGGTGTTGTTTGTAGGACACATAACTATAGAGGACATGCTTTGCCCTTTAATATATCCTCGTGATGAAAATGTAGTATGTGGCTCGTTTGAGCACTTTTTCATCCGTAAATAATCGCAATATTGACCCTGCCAACCCTGGAGTTCGTCTGTCAATTTGTATATCGCGGAACTCCGAGTGTTGTTTGGAGGACACGGAACAATAGAAGTGCAATGTTGAGCCAGCCAACGCGCAAGTCTGCCTGTCAATTTGTATATCGCAGAACTCTGGTTGCTACTTGTAGGACATAGAACAATAGAGGCCCAATTTAGACAAAGGGGAAGCGCTTGGTCGAAACACGTGAATCCGCCAACCCGCACAGCAAGGCATTTTCAAAAAGAAATGATTTAAGTAACCAACAAGAGTGGGAAAATAGAAAGACAGAGGGCAATTTTCATAAGCGCGAATTGGTTTCAAACAAGCCCCATTGTTGCAAAACCATCATTTTCTAGTAATTGTCAGCAAATGCTTTGTTGAAGATTAGATTTTATTGCAACTTGCGGGTGTAAGTGTGTTCTGGATACATTCTTCCATGATTGTAACATATTAACTTAAGTATTAAACTTCTTGCATTATGGGTTGTTAGCATTAAACCTTAATAATTGCATGTCTAGAAACAAGAATGACGATTTTGCTACAACATTGTGATTTGGTATTGCTATGTTCTATCTGCATTGCGAATGGAATTGAACGTTGGCTTGAAACTGTGTGTAATCCATTTTTTGTTTGCATAAAATCCTAGTGGATCAACACAATACATTGTCATATAATTGTTAGATGCTCCATATTAGAACAAATTACCTAAGAAAATACAATATCAAAGAACTACGAGACTACCGAACCATGCCAATGAGAAGAGGCGTTAAATCCAGAAAAGAAGCAACAACGAAGACTCCAAGGAAAATTAATTTAATAGAAAATCCATTAAAAAAGAAAAAGAACATTGAGTACTGTACATCTATCCTTAGAAATTGGACCCAATTCTTTGGGCCAAAACATCGAACGTATCTGCCACAAACACAAGCACGGGATTTGCAACATGCAGGAGCCATCGAGATGCTCTTCAACATGCATACAAAATTGATTACCATGCCTTTTTTCTTAGAAAATCCTTGCATTTTTCTCCTCGATGGATCATCCTGTGGTAAAATTGATAGTTCTCATAAACTTCATGTGAATAGCCCTTAACTGAAAATGGAATAGCCCTTAACTGAAAGTTAGCACACACCAAGAAACCGCCTCTCCACAGTTGAAAAACTTTAGGGACACAGGTTGCACGTGCAATTTCAGAGGCCCAAATTAGTCCATTCTGGGTGGAAGGAGATGACTAGTAGAAATATGCCTTGCACCAGTGGGAGTTTTGGTCCTCATTCCCGAAGATGTTAATTGTATATCCAGAGAACAGGACGGTAGTCTCGCAATTGAATATTTTTTTGGCTTGAAATATATCTTTGGGAGCATCAACATATCATTTCCTTACAGTGAAAGTCTTCCACCCAGAACGAACTAATTTGGACCTCTGGAATTCCTACTTTCAAGCGACAAAGCGTCTATTGCGTTCATTGTCAGTTTATTTTTTGAAACTCCTTCATTTGGTGTTTTCAGGCCCGCCGTCACTGAGTCGGGAAGTTCTGCCTATTATGGTTGATTTCAATTTGGGCGCAGAAGTGGGAACAATCTCTGCATTGCCATCATCCATTGTTGTATCATCGTCCATTAGATCATCTTCTTCCGGCTCGGAATCCATGGCATCAACCTCTGTGCCAGCCATCAATGCAACTGGGCAAGTTCTCTTAGCAAGCAGGGTTGCCTTGGAATTCTTTGGCTTGAAATGTATCTCTCGGTGTACCAAGGGACCATATCCTTTTTTTCTCCTGGGCGGAGGGAGATGAGTAATAAGAATATGCCCTGGAATACTGGAACCTCTGGCCATCATGCCCGAATGTGTTTAATGTATCTGGATAGAAGTGCTACCACAAGTTAACGAGAATTTTCATTTGCTCCAGACGATGTTTGAAATGAAAATTGGGGAGGGATAATATAACCCTCTACAAATCCTGGTTTAATGCATATCAATGGAAGATCTCCTCGAGCCTTTCCCTGATCAATGACAATCTCCAGGGTTCGTGCATAATGAGTTGTTACCATTAAAGCTCACTAATTGCATATTTAGAAAAAAGTGTGAAGGCGGCGATGACGGCGAAGAGTGATTAAGGACCAAGTAAACAAAAAGCGAAAGCATACAAGATGAAGGGCAATTTGTTTGCTAATTTGTAAATCGCGGAAATCTGGGTGCTATTTGCAAGCAGCGAAACAATGGAAACGCAATGTTGAACCCGCCTATGTGGGAACCCGCGATTCAAAAATTATGTTCAATATGAAACGGGGAAGCGGTCGGTCAGGCTGGTGATATAAAAGTAACAATGGAAATCTGAATACATGAATCCGCCAAATCCCACACCTAGACATTTTTCGAAAAACGAGTAAGTAAAGAAAGGGAAAGCAGAGGGAAAAAGAGAAAGATGATGGCAATTTTTGGAAGCACGAATTGTTGTAAGAAAGCACCATTGATGGTCTTAACAGTAACTATGGAGTGCATTAAACATGTTAACAGGTTCTTCAATCAAGGAATATATACAACGAGCGATGTTTATAGTTTCCAGGATTTGTTTGTATAAGAGAAGCGTCGAAAAGTTACAAGAAAATAAATTTTTGGATGTTTAAGTAAAGTTTGTGTACTGTTAGCTTCACTGCAAGTATAACAATGACAAATTTGAATTTTAGTGTCCTCTCATTCATATTATTGTTCCATTATACTTCGCATAGTATATATTCTTTTATTTCAATTTGTTTGCTAATTTGTAGATCGCGGAAGTCCGGGTGTTGTTTGCAAGCGGCGAAACAATGGAAACGCAATATTGAACCCGCCTATCCAGTAATTTGCCTATTCAGAAAATCGTGAGCCAAAAATTTCGTACAATATGAAACGGGGAAGCGATCGGTCATGCTAGTGACATAAAAGTAACTGAAATCTGAAGACTTGAATCCGCCAACTTCCGCACCTAGAAATTTTCCGAAAAACAAGTCATACATACTAAATATGTACTTCTACAAAGTATAGACATGAGATTTTATAGAGCGTGTATGGATCCCGCATTCCATACTTAGCAACCTTTCAGATCGCGGGTTCTCGGGCTGGCAGGCTCAAAATTGGGCCTCTATTGTTTTGTGCCCTACAAATAGCACCCGAAATTCCGCGATATACAAATTGACAAGCGGACTTGCGGGTTGGTTGGCTCAACATTGCACTTCTATTATTTCATGTCCTCCAAACAGCACTCGGAGTTCTGCGATATACAAATTGACAGACGGACTCCAGGGCTGGCGGGCTCAAGATTGCGATTGTTTACGGATGGTGATCCCTATCAACTATCTAACATTATCTAAAAACATTATTTTCAATACTAAATTATTAATATTAAATATCGATATTGTACAATTTAATTAGACAAAAAAGTTTGTACAATATGAAATGGGGAAGCAGTCGGTCGGGCTAGTGATATAAAAGTAAGTGAAATCTGAAGACGTGAATCCGCCAACTTCCGCACCTAGAAATTTTCTAAAAAACGAGTAATACATACTGAATATGTACTTTTATAAAGTATGGACATGATATATTATAGAGCATGTACGGATCCTACATTCCATACTTAGCCACTTTTTGGATCGCGGGTTCTCAGGCTGGTAGGCTTAAAATTGGGCCTCTATTGTTTTGTGTCCTACAAATAACACCCAGAGTTCCGCGATATACAAATTGATGGGCAAACTTGTGAGCTGGCTCAACATTGCACTTCTATTTTTCTGTGTCCTCCAAACAACACTCGAAGTTCCGTGATATAGAAATTGACAGACGGACTCCAGGGCTAGCGGGCTCAAGATTGCGATTGTTTACGGATCGTGATCCCTATCAACTATCTAACAATATCTAAAAATATTGTTTTCAATACTAAATTATTAATATTAAATATTGATATTGTACAATTTAATTTGACAAAAAAGTTTGTACAATATAAAACAGGGAAGCGATCAGTCGGGCTGGTGATATAAAAGTAAGTGAAATCTGAAGACGTGAATCCACCAACTTCCGCACCTAGAAATTTTTCGAAAAACAAGTAATACATACTAAATATGTACTTTTATAAAGTATGGACATGAGATTTTATAGAGCATGAACGGATCCCGCATTCCATACTTAACCACTTTTTGGATCGTAGGTTCTCGAGCTGGCGGGCTCAAAATTGGGCCTCTATTGTTCTGTGTCCTACAAATAGCACCCAGAGTTCCGCGATATGCAAATTGACAAGCGAACTTGCGGGATGGTTGGCTCAACATTGCACTTCTATTGTCTCGTGTCCTCCAAACAGCACTCGGAGTTCCGCGGTATACAAATTGACAGACGGACTATGGGGCTGGCGAGCTCAAGATTGTGATTGTTTACGGATAGTGATCCCTATCAACTATCTAACATTATCTAAAACATTATTTTCAATACTAAATTATTAATATTAAATATTGATATTGTACAATTTAATTACACAAAATTATTAAAGGATGTTAAATATCTTATTTAAAATAAAAACTTGTGTATTCGGAAACTCGCGATCCAAAAAGTTTGTACAATATGAAACGGGGAAGCGGTCGGTCGGGTTGGTGATATAAAAGTAAGTGGAAATCTGAACACCTGTATCCGCCAACTTCCGCACCTAGAAATTTTTCGAGAAACGAGTAATACATACTAAATATGTACTTTTATAAAGTATGGACATGAGATTTTATAGAGCATGTACGGATCCCTCATTCCATACTTAGCTACTTTTTGGATCACGGGTTCTCGGGCTGGCGGGCTCAAAATTGGGCCTCTATTGTTTCGTGTCCTACAAATAGCACCCAGAGTTTCGTGATATACAATGTTAGGTAGCTAGAGAGGTAGTAGTGGGGGGCCATAGGGCCCATAGTGATAATAGTGGAAGCCATTCAATGTAAGGTGGACTAGGTCCACTATATTATTAAATAAGGCCCACTAGGGTAGTTAGATATAATAAATGTAAGAGGACTTCTTAGAAGGTTCTACTTCTAGAAGATTACTCCTCTAGAATGTTCTTAGGTGATGGCAGCACTATATAAAGAGGTTCAAGCAATGTAATGGGACATGAAGAGAAGTATTGTATTGTGGAGCAGTAGCTCAATAGGAGGATGCCTTGCTAGAGTATAAAATTGTAGGATTTTATTTTCTGAAAGCATTGTGATGTAAATTCATGTATGTATGTATATCGACATAGTGTGCACCGAGGACGGCGCACAGTTGTAGGGGAGGGGTAATGTAGCATCCCCATTATAATCCCGAATTTAATTAATGCTTATGTAGATAGAATGTGTGGTTGCAGCCAAAGTGATGTAATATGTGAATTGTATTTCTATGTTTAAATAATAAAATGTGATGCTAACTGCTAAGGGGATATGGAAAGAGATGGGAGCTGAATTAATCCACAAGAGAGGGGAGGTTCTAAGAGAATGCCTAAGAGGGGGTCCAAGGAGGAATTACCCATGCATATTAATTCAACCAATTTTCCTAAATTTTTTCTATTGATATAAAAACCTTCTAATTTATGATTAAGTATTTCCAAAGCCAATCATTGAATACATGTAAGAGGGTGGGTGTAAGAAGTCACATCCCATAGTTATTGGGCACATGTGAGTTGAGTACAATCATCTTGGGGAAGTGTGTGAATCAAGAAAGGCAAGCCAAAGGGAGGAAATTCGTATGGGTTGGGAGAAAAGTTTTACACAATCAGTTTTGTTTGCATGAAGAGCAAGTAGAGAGAAAGAAAGAGAGCTTGGAGCTAGAACATACATGGAGGGTGAATTCTAGAGCATGTTGGAGTGTATTTGGAGCGTTTTAGGAGATGAATACTGAAGAGTTAGGTTGTCAGGCCTGAAGAATGAACTCTTGAGTTAGTTGCATTGTATCATCAAGTGTTTGTTGTTGTTTGTTGATAGTTTTCCTGGCAGCAGCATCCCTTGAGTTGCATGTGCCAGAGAGATTCTTGGTTACATGTGCTAGACAAACCCTAATAAACGAATGGGACGCCTCAGGGAATGTGATCAGTGAAGGGGTACATTCATTGGGTTGGATAGGTCAAGAGGAAGAGAGTTGGTGGAGAATATCAGTAGGTTGAGAGTTTATGAGCTGTGAGTGGATAGTGAGAGACCAATCTCTTTTGTGGTTTACTAGCCTCATCTCGACGGTGACTTGTTGTTGATATTTGGAACAACAAGCCTATGGTTAGGTGGAACATTTGTCCCAAACAACTGGTTGCACAAACACCTTTATAAGATATGTGTTTTATCTTGTTGTTGTGTTATATTATGTGTTTGTTTGTTGTGCATTAACTCTAAGTATGAGAACAGTTTTATATGATGTTGTAATGAGTCATTAGATTGCATCCATGTTGTTTTTTTTACATGTTGTAGATGCATTTGATTTATGGTAATAGCCAGCAGTTAAATCAAGTTTTAACTCGTAGTTGAAAGCTACCAGAAATTGATTTGTTAGCTATAAAATTTAGAGTTTAAGAGTATTTTGCACCGTAATGTTCCTCAATTGGGTTGGGGAACATTACATTCATGGAGTTGTTTCTTAGTGCTCATGGGGATTATAATTATAATGAATTTATGCATGTCAATGATTTATTTTCCATATTTATGCTAATTTGCTTCAGATTTCATGAGGATGATCGAATTTTTGGAAAAGATGCAATATAGTGGTTTCTTTATCTTAATTCTCTTTCTAACACACGGGATCAGGAAAATAATGATGAACATGAAGTTGATTTATTTCATGATATGCATGTTACGGAAGATATTAGTCCATTAGTCAATGATTATTCAAGGTCTAATTCTATTGATAACACTGAAATTGTTATGTAACAACAAATTTTAGAATTTTGTAATATACATTTTTAGGAACAATGTTATTAAAACTCTTGTTGAAAGAGATATTGTAACGTCTTAGGAGTGGACCTAAGCATGGGCACTCCTTCCACGTGACAAGACGAATGAGTCGGGAAAGTCGGAGGGCGCTCGGTTATTTTATAGATGAAGCAAGAGTCTTTGGGCACGTTGTCATGCCAAAGATGACTTCACCRTGCCATGAATTGCAAAGAAAGTTAAGTGCAAAGACTTAACCGACGATGTGGAAAAGTGGGTGCCCTCACCGAAGACGGAAATTTGGACGAGCAGAGGCGACGGTTGCGAAAGCGCCCAACCGACCAGACTTKTGAAGCAAAGAGTTGCGTAACTTAGACACTTGGGTGCACCAAGGGGAGTCGATGAAATGAAGATTGGAAATTCTTCTGGCCTTGGGCGCACGCCAAGGGAAGTTTCCCAACAACCGGACGAATTGTGGATGCCAAGCCAAGAAATGGGCCAGTGATGTGGAACGTGCTTGAATTGGGTGCCCAAGTAAGAAACATGAAGGGTTGGCTAAGAATGGGGAGAGTGTGATGGAAGGGCATGCACCCATGACGAAGATGAGCTCGGGAAAAATAATGCGAAAGAAGCAACGTGCAAAACGCATGACTAGCGCCCACCGAAGGGGTCACGCGCCTAGTTGAGACGTCGGCTTCCACAAATGAAGGGATGTGACGCTCTAGGCTAAACGGACGTGCCCATTGAAGAGAGAGAGCAGTTATATAACCAAGGAAGGGCCCATTTCGCAAAAGGGGAGTTTGGCGACACAAGTTTGGTGAGAACAGTTTTGGCAAGAAACTTCAGATTTGGTTAAGTCACCTTGAGCAGGGCCTGTTGGCTAGTTCAAGTGGAAAGGCAGTCTGAGGAAAATACAAATCCGGCTAAGACAAGAGGCAAGTTGAGTTGAGTCTATGACCGATCTGTGTGAAGGGAGAAGTCATGGAAGCAGGCAAGTCTGAACCGCATGAAGGGTGAAGGCGAGTTGGGGCAGAACCGCAGGTGGCAAGGAAGGGCATGCAAGGCTGAGACAAAGTTCATGTTTTTTGTAAACAAGGAGGAATCTCATCTTGTGTAGACTTTATGTGTTGCGGAAGCATTTGGCTTGGAACGCCTTGTTGTTTTGTTCATTGCAAAGTTTATGGGTGTTAGGCCAGTTTGGCCACCCACATCAGAGTTCAGTTGTATTGTGTATGGATGTTTTATTTTATTGTTGCATGAGCTAAGTATGTAAGAAACACACATAACATAGCATAACGAAGATAATACATCGGTGTAGTCTGAATCAAGTAATTTATTGTGGTTTAACCGATAAACGAACAATTGTGGTACCGCACGGTGACTAGGAGCGTCACATGATTTGTCGCCCGACCTCAGGCTTTCCATGCCCATGAAAGATGGTATCAGAGCCAATTTTGGTCTGTGTTAGACATGGATCGATGAACCTATTCACCACTACCACTTCTGTAACAAATGGTATCAAAGAAAACATCATAGGGAATCGTTGAGGTAGTTTTGGTGGACAACTTGGTGAGATCTTCACCACTGCCACTTTCATGACAATTGATATCATAGTGTTCTTCGCAAGCAACCACGAAGTGAAGTTCGATTGGGTTTGCAAAGCTTGGTACAGAGTTGGTAACAAAGATTTGGGGGGAATTTTGAGGCACTTTTGGAAAGGTCGTAATAACCGTGAAGGTTCTCAGAAGTGAAGAGATGGTCGGATCGCATGCAAATGATAGTGACACCAAAAGAGAGCCAAAGATGCCCAAGGTGAGAGATCGACTCTCAGCCTTAGAAAAAATGATGGATCAGTTGACTGAGGCAATGTGTACGCATGGTGAGAAGGTTGAAAGGCATGAGGCAGGGATGGGTGATCTCATGGCCAGGTTTAACGAAACTATCAAGGATTGTCAGGAAACAACAGACCTATTCACCAGCACCCGTGAAGATACTCGTGACAGGCTTAAGGCAGCAGAATACACCATAGATTTGCTTCAGGTGAAATTGAAAGACCAAGAAGAAACCATCGCATTGCTTAAATGAGTTTCATCCAGTAGGCCAAGCTCATCCATTGTGCAGATGCGAATTAAGATGATAGAACCAAATCCATATTATAGAACTCAAAACGTAAAGATGTTAGGCAATTTTTGTTGGTACATGGAGCAGTACTTGGAAAAAATTAACGAAAGCCCAAAAGAGGCCAAGGTAAATTTTGTTGCAATGTACTTAATAGGGATTGTGAAACTTTGGTGGAGAAATCGAGTTGAGGACTTGGAAGCTGGAAGAATCACCAAAAAGATAGAAAATTGGACAGAGATGAAAGCAGCCTTGAAAACACAGTTTGGTGCGGGCAACCAAGCTTGGATCGCTAAGAACCAATTATTGGCTCTTTGACATTCTGGCAAGATCCAAACATACATCAAGGAGTTCACAGGTCTAATGCTAGTAATCAAAGAGATGTCGGATGAAGATGTGATTTTCCACTTCATGATTGGTTTGCAAAATTGGACGTAGAGTGAATTGCGACGTCAAAATGTGCAGACCCTTGCAACAACGATCTTAGCAACGGACAAGTTAATGGACTTTAAGGGTGATGCTAAGACAGGTCCAAGTAACGATGAAGGCTAGCATGAGAAGCAATAAGGAAAGAAGAAGAAGGATAAGGAGAAGATGAAGGCATCCAAGAGTAATGAAGACAGTTCGAAGCAACCAGAAACGCAGAAGGAAAAGAAGCCAACTTCTTGTTGGATATGCGCGAAAGAACATTATGCTAAGAATTTTTAATTGAGGCAACATAAGGTGAATGCCTTGGAGTAGGCAAAGAACCCATCTGTAAGTGTGTTGCAGGTTTTGGGTGTTGTTACGGGAGCACAAACGGCAATCACTCAAGATCAAGACATAATGAAACTTAGTTATGTTCAAGCAGAGATCAATGGGAAGATGACTTTGGCTATGGTGGACAGCGGTCTGACACATAACTTCATGAGGGATGATGTTGCGCGAAAGCTTGGATTGCATTGTGAGGAAGCATGAACTTCCTTCAAGGCAGTCAACTCTGGAGAACAAGAGACTGGAGGCACAACAAAAGATGTCTCTATGAAACTTGGAGATTGGGTTGGAAGGACGAGTTTCATTGTTGTTCCACTAGATTATTATGAAGTGATTTTGGGATAAGAGTTCTTGCAGACGAATAAGGTATTTCCCATTCCACATGCTGACTATTTGGCTATCATATTAGGACAGACTCCATGTTTGGTGCCTATGATAAGGGAAAGTAAAGGAATGAAGATGTCTTCCTAGCGGTTTCTAGACAACCAACAACCTTGCTCAGACACCAGTGAACAAAGCGAATACATGGCTGAAATAGAGGACTCGGATGAAGAATCAGAAATGGAAAAATTACAATGGCGAGTTGACAAGATAGAGGACATCTTGGGTAACATCGCCCAAGGTATGGAAAAGTTTATAAACTTTTACGAAGAAAGTATGTCAAGTTGAGAGGTAGAAGAAACGAAGAATCCTAAACACAAGAAAAGGGACGTGAAGACAGTTGTGACACATGTGTGCAAAGAAGAGGAACGATAGTCTTGGTACAAGTGTGCCAAGAAGAAAGTTGAACTAAATGCAGAAACACTTGGAGATGGAAATTGGCCTTACAATCTAGAACTTGAGCATCTCGTGGAGGAGAGAGAATGGCGAATCAGTTCCAATGTCCCACTATTGATGTATCTGATGAAGAAGTATGGCGAAGCGTCGCAGGTCAATAAGGATGGAAGTGGTAGCTCAGTTGGTTTCCCCCTTCTATCCCCAAACTAGTGTGAGGGCATGTTGGATCGTTGTCATGGAGACAACAGTGAGCCAACCAACCACTGTCGCGGGAAGGGAAACGAAGAATACTAAAATAGTGTCTCTGAAACAACAACAAATTGTTGCGAAGAGGTATCGCGATGGACATGAAGCTGACTTGAAGGATGCAAGAGTTGAACAGTTGTGAAGAGAAATGGGTGATTTTGATGTTTGGGGTGAGTTCTTGTGAACTTAGTGTGATGATCATATTAACTACCTGATTAGCTAAGGCATGAGGGGATCCAACACACATTGGCACCAAAAGAACTCAGAGTAATGACGCAGCAGGGAGACATGACGCAGAGTCAAGGAAGCAAGACAAACATCATTGGTGATCACAACAGGTTGAGCATGTTGATATTGTCGAGGAAGAAAAACACTCTGAGTGGGGGAGCATGTAACATCTCAGAAGTGGGCTTGAGCATGCACGCTCCTTCCACGCGATGAGCCGGAGGGCGCTCAGTTATTTAATAGACGAAGTGGGAGTCTTTGGGCATGTTTTCGTGCCAAATATGACTTTGCCATGCCATGACTTGCAAAGAAATTTAAGTGTGAAGAATTAACTAACGACGTGGGAAAGTGGGTACCCTTGGTGGACATGGGCGCCCTCACCGAAGACAGAAGTTTGGACGAGCGAACGTGATGGTTGCGAAAGTGCCCAACTGACTAGACTGTCGAAGCGAAGAGTTGTGTAACCTGGATTCCTTGGGTGCACCAAGGGGATTTGACCAAACGAAGATTGGAAACATGCCTAGCCGGGCACGCGCCAAGGTAAGTTTCCCAACAACCAGACGAGTTATGGACGCTAATCCAAGAAACGGGCCAGTGATGTGGAACGTGCTTGCCTTGGGTGCCCAAGTAAGAAACATGACGAGTCGGCTAAGAATGGGGAGAGCGTGACGGAAGGGCGTGCACCCACGATGAATACGAGTTCGGGAAAAAACGTGCGAAAGAAGCGATGGGCGCCCAGTTTAGACATCAGCTTCCACAAACGAAGGGATGTGCGCTCCAGGTTAAATGGACACATCCATTGAAGGGAGAGCGCACCTATATAACCAAGGGAGCGTCCATTTGGAAAAATGGGAGTTTGGTGACACAAGTTTGGTGAGAACAGTTTTGGAAAGAAACTTCGGATTTGATCAAGTCACCTTGAGCAGGGCGCGTTGGCTAATTCAAGTGGCAAGGCAGTCTGAGGCAAAGACAAATTTGGTTAAGGCAAGAGGCAAGTTGATTTGAGGCTATGACCGATCAATGCGAAGGGAGAAGTCGTGGAAGCAGGCAAGTCTAAACCGTGCAAAGGGTGAAGGCGTGTTAGGGTAGAACCGCATGTGGCAAGGAAGGGCGTGCAAGGTTGAGACAAAGTTCATGTTTTTGGTAAACATGGCAGAAGCTCATCTTGTGTATACTTTCTATGTTGCACAAGCATTTGGCTTGGCACGCCCTGTTGTTTTGTTCATTGCAAAGTTTATGGGTGTTAGGTCGGTTTGAACGCCCACATCAGATTTCGATTGTATTGTGTATGGATGTTTTCTTTTACTGTTGCATGAGCTAAGTATGTAAAAAACACACATAACAAAACATAACGAAGATAAGACGTAGGCGTAGTCCGAATCAAGTAAGTTATTGTGGTTTAACTGATAAACGAACGATTGCAGTATCGCACGGTGACTAGGAGCATCGGATGATTTCATCGCCCGATCGCAGGCTCGCTAGGCCCGTGACAGATATGGTGGAAGAAGACTCAATGATTATTTCTCAAAAAGGTCTTGAAATTGAAGGGGTAAGTGATGGCTATATTAATGGTGATATTGCATTTTCTTCTTTTGTTATTGAACAAGCACCCCTCATACTTACATAGAACCTATCATTAAATCAACGTTTGCATGATAATGTTTCTCTTGAAATAGTTAATGAAGGTTTTTCTATAAAAATGGAAGCATTTTAACTATGTACACTCTAAAAGCTTTTACTCTTTGTATATAGATTTGTTTTTTGACCATAGTATACACTTTGATATTAATGATTTTCAAGTTGAAATTACTATGTGGTCATATTTTTGTTTCATGCAAAGTGATGGAAAAGTGTCTGACAAAAATGAGGGAAATGTTGCCATTCAATTTAATTCATTTCAAGATTATGAAGAAGAAAAGGATATTTTTATGAACATTGCATATGAGACACATGCATGCTTATCTAATTCATTTTATGTCATTGGATATATTGACTTGGTTTGTAAGTTGGAAAGGGATGAAATCATTTTTTATGTTGTATTGGATATTGATGACACTGAGGCACTTCATCGCAAGGTGATGGTTATCTCAATATCTCATGTCATTAATTCCGAATTTGAACTTAGAAGGAAAAAATGAGGCATTTCATTGCAAGGTAA
Organism: Picea engelmannii; assembly: GCA_009831015.1. Classification (NCBI taxonomy): domain Eukaryota; kingdom Viridiplantae; phylum Streptophyta; class Pinopsida; order Pinales; family Pinaceae; genus Picea; species Picea engelmannii. Next base: position 249,582 of record ML785935.1, read on the forward strand.
TGATTATGTAAAACTCTCATTTTTTTGTTTCTTTTCAATTTAAAAATGATGATATTTCTTTAAAGAAAGCATTCTCTCCCAAGCCTAATTCTCAATTTTCAGTTCATGATCTTGATAAGATGTGTACTCTTTCCATAAAATATTTACAAACATTAAATGACATCAATTTGTTTTCTATGATCCAACTGAAGCTCAGTTGTAAGAATCATTTTTGAAGAAGTTTCCATTGTATAGTAGATCTCATATTATGCTTTTTGTGAATAGAAAATTAGATTTAATTATTCCAATCTTTGGATATGAAGTATTATAATCCCAAGTAATAATATTTAACTTGTATCTTTTTGTAGGATTGGAGTTACTTCGATGGTTATATTGGCATTTTGATTTTACCTAGTTTATTTTCAACTAGTATAGCGTAGGATAGACGTAGAATAGATAAGACTATTTTAGATTTGATTTATGGTTTTCAATAAATCACAGTTGTTTGATTATTTTTCCTTTATTAGATTATTTAGTATAGTCTAATCTTTATTTTATAGTTTTTAGTTAGTTTTCTTTGCCTTATATTACTATGAATAAAGAGATATGTTAGCTAAACAACAACAAAAAAAAAAAGATTTTTGTGAATAGGATGGGAAGGAAAATGAAATGCTTGTATGTTCATGTCCTTTTTGGAAAAGCTATAATGCAAGATCATTTTGACAAAAGGATATATGAAAAAGGAGAAGATGAATCGACTAAGGATTTCCTATCAAGATTCATGTGTATTTGTCATAGACTCATATGTTTCCTTTAATTGATCAATCTTCTCCAATTGAACGTTTTGAACTTTTCCTATATCTTAATTTTCTTTCTTTTAAGAAATATTATCTTAATTTTCTTTCTTTTAAGAAATATTAGTTAGATAATGTTGAAATGATATCATGTTTCAATACCAACTTTGAAGTTAGATGTGATTCACATGAGACTATTATGATAGAATAGGAATATGGTTGGAGAATTCTTATGTGAATAAGTTTCCAGTCAATTTTAAAAGAATTATCATGCACATGATGAATAAAGAAGTTTATGTTTTATTTTTTTCTATTTTTCAAATATTCCATTGCCCGCTTTTGATTTTCAATAACATGTTATTGCAAGATCGAAGTTACTTGGTTAATTGCATTGGCAGTTTGATTTCACGTAGTTTTCGATAACCAATGTAGCGTATAATAAGTTTAGAAATAGATTAGTTAGCTTTGTTCAACTTGCTTCTTTTTTCAGTTTTATCTCTCTTTTGTTTAAATAATGCAATTATGGACTTCTTGAGTTGAAGATGAACCATAATTGGGGTACATTAAGGGAAGATTTTCTTTACCTTTTCTCTCTTTTGGTTATTAATCGTCTTGCTCACGATAACATTGATTAAACATCTTCTTTTGCAGTCTTATCTTAGCCTTTTAATTTTGAAAATTATGAAGGTATGGTTTTGAAATGTTCAATGCAATTGATCTTTTGCAAAGATTGTGAAGTAGGAATTATCTAAGAGAGCAAAGTAATTGATAAGGTTCTCATAAATTGAAGTTTGATGTTATGATTGTATGGTTATTTTGAGGATTCCTTTTTATTTTTTGAGAATGTCCCATTCTTATTTTTTGTTTGCTATTTTTCTATCTTCTTTAATAAAATAGGGATGATAAGCTACACTTATCATATTTTGGTGTGCGCATATTTCGTTGATATTTTTTCAATTGGGTTTAGCCCGAGTGGTTTGTGTTGAGGTGTTCTCCCCCCCACCCAGGTTCAATTCCAGCAAGTGACATGTTGATCTCTTAAACGAGAAAGCTATCGAAAAAGCCTCAGCTTTCTACAAAATCTGGTTTACCCCCCGGGTACCATCCTCGAAATGAGGGGAAGTTCCCTGTGGGTTTCCTCGGGCTCTATTCCAAAGTAGAATGTTCCATTGATATTTTCTTTGATAATGTTAGTATGCTTCTTCGAGCCTAATTTTGGTTAGGGAAAGTAATGTACATTTTATCTTACTTTGTTTTCAATTGTTTGACTTTACAAAGTGCTTTGCATTGGTTTTAATAGTTTTGTACATTTCATTTTGTTTTGTTTTCGATTTATTTATTTAAATTGAAAATTTGAGTTTATTTTATTTTTCATGTTTTTATATGGGGAATTTTTCAAGGCTACACAATTGAGATCTATACTTTGTTATTATTACAAATGGGGTTACTTTATCTTAAAACATCTACATTGGGTTTCAAGATCTTTGGCATTGATTAGTGACTGTGAAAGAACACTGACTTATTTCAAAATTGTGATGGTACTCTTTAAATACAAGAAAAAGTCTATATATATCTTTTCTTCGAATCTCGCCCCTCATCCCACCACACAAAAATAATCTTATGCATTGATAGTTTAAGGGAAAATTTTGGGTTAAGCTTTTAAAAGTATGACATCTATTCTTTGAAATAAATTTATTTCTTGTACCACCATGTTTCCTTCACCCAATTGCATATGCAATTCTTTACAAATCAAAATCTAAAGGGTGTAATTAATATAAGGGAGTTGAAAGCAATGAAAAGTGTGGGAAGTACAAGTAAATTTTTTGAGGCTATGGATGCTTGTTAGCAGTGGGGCCATGTTTGTATGGTACTGAGACATCTTCATTAGGGCTATAGACACTCATGGTCAACGAAGCAATGTCGGGAAGAATAGATAAGTTGTATATTTATATAGATTTATTCTTATCATAAAACTCCATAGTTGTACCTTTTCTATTAAACAGTGTGAACATAGTGTAAATTAAAAAATTTCTTATTTCATATTCATTGTTTAAAAGATAGAGTAGATATTAAGTACTCGAAATTTTTGGATTTATACTAGTAAATTTATCTTATGTGGGACCCACGACACCTTACAATGTTTGAATTTTTTTGAAACTAAAGCCTCATTATATTAATTACAGAGATAATTGGTTCGCCCAGTTATTCGCTATTTGTTGAGCCCTCAATAACTCCTCTTATTTTTTTAGCAAAAACAAAGGGGCCCCCCATTGAATTTTTAAATTAATTCATTTTCTTGTTTCTCTTTATTTGAAGGGATGGCTTGATGTTTTTCCTTCTTGGTTATTTTGTTTTGCATGTTTCTTATCGTTGATTATTTTTTTTAATCTTTCATGAAATGATGACTTAGTGGAGCCATGCATGTTTTGAACGACAGAATCATTAAATGCATAATGATCACGATTTCGGTGATAAGTTTGTTGTCTCATGAAAGCAAGTTGTCTCATCGCACTTTCCTCACATAAATAATGGTTGTGTAATTTGAGTCTATTTTCCTTCTGATTGTTTACACACTCACCTAGACGTACTCGAAGTGGTTTCATGCCTCTGTTTGCTTAAATTTGGGTTATCATGATGTTTCAACACTTTCATCAATATTTGGTCTTCAATGCATAAATAAGTAAATTGGTGTTTTAGCGAATTAATATAATTCAACTAAAAAATAAATTTAAGAAAATTAATTTATGTTTCAAATTAAAACATATCAAAAAGTGGGAACGACTAGATAAATTTCAATTTCAATAGTACATCATTTTTCACAAGCCTTAAACTTTCATTAAAAACAATATCTTTTTTCATTTATTATATTCTCTTAAAAAAAAAAAAACTAAAACAATTCAATTAAGACTTATTTATATAAAAATCAATTTTGCATGTTAAGAGAATATACTTCAAAGACTAGAGATAAGCCAAAAGTTTCCATTCTAAGAGAAAGCATCAAGTTTTTTATAAGCTTTATTTTATTAAAAAAAATGATTTTTGCACTATTTTTTTATAATTATTTTTCTTCCTAATGATAACTCGACCAAATTATTACACACGATAGTTAGAAGCACATTGTTAGCCTAACAACAAATCTCAATTGGAATATATACTTAGCTTCATGTGAATTGGTGATCATAAAAGGTTAAAGAAGAATATTTTAGAACTTTCTAGTTTTGCAAATTTCATTGCTTCGCCTGAATAATTTATTTCCACTGATAAGTTTATGTTGAGAGCTTATGTTTAAGTGATTTATTTGGTATATACAATGTATTAGGACGGTTTTCTCAAAACGGTTTACTTTACTCTTTAATCAAATAAACTTCAATCAACACCTTATCATCAAACCTACTCAACTTTGCATCAACCCATTACTTCTTAATGAAACATGTTTGGTTTTTTGACATATGGAAAATAAAATATTCTAGTTGGCATTTCAAAATGTAAAGAATGTTTGATAGTTATTATTTTAACATGTGAATAACCAAATGTACAAACATTTCGACTAAGATTTTTATGCACAACCAAAGTAACACTTTGTCATTTTCTTTATTTACATCATGATTTTTCGGTGTAGGTTTGTGAAGGTAGGAGGATGTGATGCACTGAAACCAAATCTTAGGAGCTATTGCATCAAACAAAATCTCTGAAATAAATGACATATTGTTGAGTTCAATCCAAAGGAGTAGATATAAAGGAGACTGCTCACACGAGGAATGAAGACGGGGCTAGATATCAGGTACTTTGTGTACCTGATATGTTATTTCATTATTTGAAACTATTTTCATTAAGGAAATTGAGGTATTGTATTTTTTTTCATTGATTATGATTTAGATGTCGAAATGTTAACATAATCTTCTACAAGTTATGTCATACATTTGTACTTATTAATTACCTTAACGATGAACTATTTCTCGTTTAAGGTAATTTATATTTCATTTTGATATCTATATTTACTATTGATTAAGATAGGAAATTAGAAGTATGATAAGTTAGTTTTCATTTCATTAGATTTAGGATTAGTTCAATGATTTAATTGGATCGACGTAAGTCGATTTCAAATTCCATTTAGTGGCAATGGAGCTTGTTATCGCACAATTTGTACTTTCCCAAAGCCCAAGACAAGTGAATGCGAGATTGGCGTAACAGGGGGTGACCTATCACTGTCACCTTAATAGGAAACCTCAAGGTGTCCTATTGGGCTAATCCTCCTTAAGTTTGGGGTGTTTCCTAGGGGGGAGCCAATCCAAGTCATGTAAGTGTATGAGCTAGCATAGGGTAAATGTTTGGGCATGAGGTGTAGTGATAACAGGGAAATGTAAGTCTTACCTATGGGTGCCTTTGTAGAGGGCGAGTTGTACCTTGTCATAGATGCCATTGTTTCCTAGCCCACCTAATGCCTTTTATTCTTAGCTTTATTATCTTTTGATCTTTTGCTTTTGTGCTTCAAGGGAAAAGTTTAGGGACACTATCTTGGCTTGGTGACCAGAGGTGACAACGTTATCCACAAACATTTCATGAAGATGAGAAGGTTGGCTCGTGATGAGACCCCCTTTCTCTTGGATATGCCACCAAGAACCACTACCCTAGTTTGGTGACTAGATAGGCGGTAGTGTCATACCGCTACATGCCCATGGTCATAATAGGTCGGCTCGTGATGAGACCTCCTATCCACCAACTAGTACCTTGAGTGTTTATTTATCTTTATGGGTTCCCTTTTCATACTGTGAAACCTTTTACTACTTTCTTGGGAATCCCTGGGCAAAGCATCTCAAAGGTTTCAATATTGGATTTTAACTCTTGTCGGCTACTTTTACCCTCTGGGCCTTTAGCCCCTTCTTCCCACAAGGCAAGGTACAACCCTTCCTAGTGTAGCCAATCCCAATGCCCGAACAAAGGTAGGGGGAGATGAGATGAATAAAGATGGAAAGCGGTAAGTATGGAGGGAACGGACGATGACCTTTCACAATCCCACCCAGTGGCAACCCATCCTAAAGGGAGATCAACTTACTAAGGCACCATGTCATCCTTCCAGGTATGAACAAGTTAAAGAGAATAATTTCCAAGAAAACATTATGAAATGAAGGAGAATTCAATGCAACATATTCAAGTGCTTCAAGAATCAGAGTGACACATACCATGATACACGGACTCATTACCTCATGGAGAAAGACTTACTATTACTTCAAGATCGGGCTAGTGGGATGGATATTGTTGTTGTTGATAAATGGACTGCACTGAAGAAAAGAGGGGCCCTTCGGGACCATGCTCAAGTCATCCGGCTCTCAATACTCCATGTCTAGGACATGAGGGCCTCGAGACGTGATCTCCTTGGTTATCCCTAGGGTAGGGGATGACATCTGGCTCCAAATCGGGGACATGTGCTCACCGTAGAGTGCATGAGAACCTCAACATCTCTGGTGTGACTTGTGCCTGCTAAATCTCAACAAAATGTATTAGTAATCCTTATGGTGGTGATATCACCCCTTGTTCATATATGATATAATAAAATAAAGAGAATCTATAATCTAGCATATGATCGTGAGCATACATATATACAAGTGAGACAAAATAATATGTAAAATGTGACTACAACTATGCTATCATAATATGTCGATGGTATATACAATGGATGCAAATGCCTACCTACCTCTATTTACTTGTTGGTTGAATGCTAGGTGTAGTCAAATAACCAGTGAAACCATCCTAGCAATATCTCATAATACCTGCCTCTGTGCTTCATCATAAACCAAAACAATGACAAGTTAAGCACAGGAATAACATGAGTTAGAGCATGTATCATATCATCAGAAATCGTAAAGTCTAGCTCATGGAGGCGGAAGGGAGGGACATGCCAAGTCACACTTCTAGGAAAGTGCTAAATCCATCTCAAAAAGGGATCATGAAAAATCAAAGGCTCAAAAGACTGACTCAAAGGGTCTGAAGGTTGGCTACCTTGGACGTCATCACATCTTGAGGTCTGGGAAAGAACTAGTAAGAACCTAGAGGATGATTGGAAAACTTCTAAGGGAAAGTTGAAAGAGTGATATAATAAACTTCTTCTTAAGGTATTCAACCTACCCTTGAATTCTAAAAGAAGGCTTTGCCCCGAAGAAAACTCAATACAAGGGACATGTTTCCCAACTACACCCTTAGTGTCATAGTGAGGTAAAGTAGTCAAAGGGATCTAGAAAACCTTATCACAAGTACCCTGCTTTGGGCAAGCAATGTCCTCACCTTTATCAAGATTTGAGCACAACGTTGGTTGATAATCTTCTTCATATAATAAATCCAAGTGCTCAAAGGAATCAAAATCCTCGAGGTATGACCGAAAATCATCAGGAGAACATTGCACTAGGTCATCCTTGGGTGCTTGGAAAACTTCTGTAATTATATCATCATCATGTTGCCAAACATCAAAATTATTAGGAATATCATATGATTGTTGTAAAGGAAACATTATCCTTCCATATCATAAATGGGATCCTCATCAAAACCAATCACATCCCACTTACGTCTTCCAACATGTATGAAATCATCAATATTATCAACCATGTCACTACCTTTATCATAACATGAAGGATTTAATGCATCCAAGGGCTCCTCTAATACTTATTCACTTTCCAAATCATGAAATAAAGCCTCATCAAAATCTTGGAAATGGAAATAACTTACCGTGTTCACTTCTTGTTGTGCAGGAGCGTTAATGGTTTGGATGACTTCATCAAATGGAAGAGGGTCCAATACATCACCCCCAAGACTCGTCTCTTTAATCATCTTTTCACCTTTATCAGAAAATGAAGGACCTAGCTCTTCCAAGGGTTCCTTTACTTCTTCACCTTCTGAATCATAGAAGAAAGTGTCATCAAAAACCTGGAAAGGAAAATGATTCACTTCATTCTCTTCGTCTTGTGTAGGAGAGATAGGATCCTAGAGAGATTCATCGAAAGGAGGATCAGATACTAGTGCTTCATCCTCATAACTCACTTCTTTAGTTAAGTCCTTACTGCATTCTATTGAATCATGGGAAAAATATTGCTCCTCTTCAAGGGGTTGACAATTTTCTTCATAAATCTCTCCTTCTATATCAGAGGGTTCTTGGTATTGATTATGGTACACATCCATGAGATCATCCTCTAGGGCTATTGCAATATTTTGAAGGGAATATTCATATGTCTGGCATTTTGGTTTCACAAACTCAATAAACCTACCGATGAGGTCTTCGAAAGATGATATACCCTTATCTTCGCAATAACCCTTAATCCAATCTTGCAAAAAAGACGACAGGGAAAGTATGAACAATTTTACCAGAATATTCTCCCCTTCCAATTCCATCTCACTTATATACTTCAAGAATTCTACAATGTGAGTAATTGGGAGGCCTCTGAATCTTAGAGAGTTTTTTAACCATTTTATATCAAGATAATGCGGGTATCCTTGAAAACTTTCAAAATCAATAGTCGAATACACTTATTCCCAAGGTGCCATGATCCCTTATCTTGGAAATATCATAAAGTTGAGAGTAAGGTGGCACCTTGGAAAAAGTCGGTGGAGTCGCCAAATATCCTCTTAAGGATTATCAAAGGGAGTGAGGGAATCACCCTCAGTGGAGTCGCCATGTAAGCTTCGTAAGATGAAGGTTTTGAGGGAAAGGCTTATCGAAAAAGAGTCGTTGAGGAATATTGACTCGGTGTTCCACGGCAGTGGCACCAAAATGTTATCACACAATCTGTACTTTCCCAAAGCCCAAGGCAAGTGAATGCAATATTGGCGTAACAGGGGGTGACCTATCATTGTCACCTTAATAGGAAACCCCTTTTTGTTTAGGAGTATATCAAAGTTACCTCAAGGGAGATGTCCCCAGTAACCTAAAGGGATGATAAGACTAAGGCAAGGATGCAAGAAAATCCCCCTCTCACTGGTCACTCAAGTCAAAAGGTTCTTAAGGTCTTTAATGGATGAAGGAATGATAAAAATTGAGTGTACCTGCCCAGAACAAGACAACAAAGAAAATATGGCAGCTTTCAAGTACAAAAATGATGTTAGTGCTTCTTAAGACCATGAACCTTCAAAAAATAGGCTAGCTAATATAAAATTGTAGCAATGTAACAATTTACAACAACAATAAGTATTTTGTAACAACCGCAAAATATATGCCTTGAAATTGCTTGAAAAAGACAAGAAAATGTAGCTTTAACTAGGCAGAATGATAATTAATTGTCACAAGCAAATTTGGCAATGTATGGCTAGCCTTAAATGTTAATTTTGCATAGAATTTGCTGCAGTTAGATGGCTATAGCAATATTTTGTAACAACAAGTTCTAGTGCTCAGAATTGCAAGAAAACACCATGTAAACTTAGCATTTATCAAGTAGATTGTTTGCCAATTATCACAAGCAATTTTTGAATGAGTTAGATGCAAGTTATGTAGGTGTATGCAGCAAATTAATGTAGATTAGTATGGTTGTAGCAACGATTTGCAACAGCAGCACGTTAGCTAGTGAATTAGTCTAGTTTAGGGTTAGTAGAAGTTAGCAAAAGCTTCAAGGAAGAGAGTTTGAGTTCTTAATCAATCCTTCAATAAGAGAGAAGCTAGAACTAGTGCCTTCTAGGGATTATGGAGTCAAGTGGACTGCTTCTTCTAAGGCTGCAAATCAATTTTGATAGTGCACAAAAGTCCAAGAGGAGTGCATAGGAGAAGTAGTAACTTAAGTCCTCCTATGCATTTTCCTCAAGAAAACAAGATACTTGGGTGTAGGAAATTCTAGGCTCTAGCACCTTGCTCTCCTTGGGATTCTTATGGGATAAGAACTTTTAGGCAAAGATAACTAGGTCAAAACCTTAGAGTGATAGGAAACTAGGGCTCTAGGGTTTCACTAGTTACTAGATCAATTCAATGAAAATCTTGGCAAATATAAAGTAAGAAAGTAGCAATTTAAGTTCCTTACTTCAAGCATTAAGCATATCATGCAATTTCATAATTTTGTATGAGCAAATAAAACCATACATAAACCATTCAATAGATGACGAAAAATGCAGATTTTACCTACTTGCACCAAGAATAATCATGAAATACCATGCAAGATCACCGTAAAAGCTTCCAAGATTGATCCAACTTGCAAAAAATCAGCCTTATACAAGAGTGCACCTCACAATTTCAGCCAATATCCCTTCTAGGGCACAAATTTCAGACCTCTCCTCTTGTGTGAGGAGTTGCGATGTAAAAATGAATGTACTTTATGTTTATTTATACAAAACCGGTGACCTTCAATTAATTTTAGGTCAAATAAAGGTCAACCTAGCCAATTTACAAATAAATTCAATTTAGACAAAAATAAAATTATTTGGCATCTAAAAACACTTCCAAGGGTTATGTCATGCCCTTCTAGGGTGACGTTGAGGCCCCCAGGTGGAACGTTGGTCCTAAAAGGTAGGGCGCTTGGCCTCGAAAGGCCCCATATTAAGCCCACACATGCCACTAGGCTCATAAATGCCTCCAAAACAGAAACCCTAGCTTTGGATAACGTCCAGGGTCATGATGATGACGTCATGGGCCTTCTAGGGGCAACGTCTATGTGGAAGAGCAAGATCCCCCTGGGTCTAGGTCTGCCAGGGTGCCTCCAAAGGTGACGTCCTTCTTTCTTCCTAGTGCAAATCTCTGATGTCTTCTTGCCCATGGATGCGGTTACAACATCCATCTATGGGATTTCAGCCCCATGAAGGTCTGAGCTAATAATTCCCTCATGTGTACCTATCCATCGGGCGAGGTCCTACAACAACAACAAGTACACCCTCCAGGGGTTCATAAATCACAGGGATCATAACACATAAATCACATCCAGTAATTAAATTACCAAAACATGTGCATCAAACCCCTCTTTACCTAGACAAATGCTCGAAGATGTTATGCAATTTGACAAGTTGGGTTTGGAGAAGGTCTTAAGGTGTCCTATTGGGCTATTCCTCCTTAAGTTTGGGATGTTTCCCAAGTGGGAGCCAATCCAGGTCATGTAGGTGTATGTGGTGGCATGAGGTAAATGTTTGGGCTTGAGGTGCAGTGATAATAGGGAAATGTAAGTCTTACATGTGGGTGCCTTTGTAGAGGGCGAGTTGCACCTTGTCATAGATGTCATTGTTTCCTAACCCACCTACTACATTTTATTCTTAGATTTATTATCTTTTGATCTTTTGTATTTGTGCTTCAAGGGAAGAGTTGAGGAACACTGTCCTGGCTTGGTGACCAGAGGTGACAACGTTATCCAAAAACATTTCACGAAGATGAGAAGGTTGGCTCATGATGAGACCCCCTTTCTCTTGGCTATGCCACCAAGAGACACTACCCTGGTTTGGTGACCAGATAGGTGGTAGTGTCATACTGCTACATGCCCATGGTCATAATAGGTTGGCTCGTGATGAGACCTCCTATCCACCAAATAGTACCTTGAGTGTTTATTTATCTTTATGGGTTCCCTTTTTTTACTGAGAATCCTTTAACTTCTTTCTCGAGAATCCTTGGGCAAAGCATCTCAAAGGTTTCAATACCAGCTTTTAACTCTTGCCAGCTACTTTTACCCTTTAGGCCTTTAGCCCCTTCTTCCCACAAGGCAAGGTACAACCCTTCCTAGTGTGGCCAATCCCAATGCTCAAACAAAGGTAGGGGAGATGAGGGGAATAAAGATGGAAAGTGGTAATTATGGACGAAAGATACGATGACCTTTCATAGTCCCACCCAGTGGAAACCCATCCTAAAGGGAGATCAACTTACTAGGGCACCATGTCGCCCTTTTAGGTATGAATAAGTTAAAGAGCATACTTTCTAAGAAAACATGATGAAATGAAGGAGAATTCAATGCAACATATTCAAGTGCTTCAAGAATCAGAGTGACACATACCATGATACCCGGACTCATTACCTCATGGAGCAATACTTTCTGCTACTTCGAGATCAGTCTGGTGGGATGGATATTGTTGTTGCTGACAAATGGACTGCACTAAAGAAAAGAGGGGTCCTTTGGGGCCATGCTCAAGTCATCCGGATCTTGGTACTCCATGTCTAGGACCTGTGGGCCTTGAGACGTGATCTCCTTAGTTATCCCTAGGGTAGGGGATAACAAATCCCACATACCAGTGAACGTCACCATACCGAACGAGTATAGGTCTAATTGGGGCCTTGATCGGGTGACAATTCCCTGTTGCAAGAAGGAAAGTTTTCGCCTGTCAACAAGTGAATCATATTAGCATATATTCATCAAAGCACAACTTCATAAGTTAAAATTGATGTTTATTAGTGTTTTTTAAAAGTAATTTTAGTCCTTGACTATGGTAGGTGACTTTTATTTTTTTATTTTTCTATTAATTGCGATTTTAAAAAATCAATTTTATTGTAAAGTTATGTTAAGTATATGTTAAATATGTAAAATAATTCAATATTTTAAGTATGTAATCAAAATATCCATCAAGTTGTCTTAAAAGACCTTAGAGCATGTACTTATGAGCATGTACTTATGACAAAAGTAAAACAACATCACAAACTTCATCAATCCTATATCTATTTTTAAATACAAACATATTTAGTTGTAGAAAGGCAAGCTTTACATATTAAAAATATCTTACTCTATTCTACTTCTTTAGAAAAACATCAAAAAACTTAATATAGATATTTCATCTCTATTGTTAGCTTCTTGAATTAATAAAGAGAATTTTTTGATATAGAAATCAAGGCCCCTCCTATAGAAACATAACTTCTTTAGATAATTGATCAGCTTTTGTGTTGAATCCTCTGTATATATTAACAAAGGAAATATAATCGAATTGAAGTTTTACCTCCATACCTTGATTCATTATTGGAGCTAACATAATATTATCAATTCTACATTTACTATTAGCCTAGGTTATTAGGATTTTAGAGTCAACAAGAACCTGCATTTTTTCAAACATTTATTTATTGTTTTCTTCAACGGAATCCATACAACATAAAACATAGTTCTATTGTTAATTCCTTATCTTACACCATACTTCAAGAGAAAATAATGGGATGACTTCAAAAATATAATAATTTGTGCTCCACCAATAATGATCACTAAAAACTAATTATAATTTGGTCTCTTAACAAAATATAATTTGTTTGGTCTCATAACAAAATATTTTCCATGACAAGTGGAAGATGAATGGACTAAACATTGGTTAGGGTTTGAGGGATGGATGGATGAATCTTGAGAATGAAACTAGATGGGGTTGACTTCTCCTCAGATCCCTATAAAGGCCAAGAAATATGTGTTTCCTCCTTGAATGGGGAGAATCCATTGGCTCACTCAATTGGATTTGGAAGCTCTTGCAGCTCAAGCTCCACATCACTAATGTATACTTCATGAGGCCACAAGGCATATGTGGATGGGGTTTTGTGCACCAGTAATGTGAATAATATCATTGTTAGGCTATATGAGAAGATTGAAGTACCTATAGTGAGAACATTTCTGGAGGTGTTGGGGTAAGTGGGTTGGCAGAGACCTTTTATGTCATCAATCAATGCTTCAATTAATCCTTGGAAAATGCATGTGTTTGATATGGTAATTCTATCATGCAGTTATGCTCTTTGTTTTCCATCCATTGAAGGTTTTTTTTCAACTGCTAGAGTAGGCTATGCAATTGTATTTGATCAAGGGGTTTTGGTAGTGTGGTGTCATTGTCTAGGCCTAATGGTTCTATTGTTAGAAAACCTATGGGAGATTTGAATTTTCCAATTGTTGGAAGCATGAGTACACAAAGTCAAGCTATATTTGTGTCGTTGGTGCTTGTTTCTATAGAAGTTGTAGGTCTTCGAGGGGTTTCTTTAGGTGGGAACATCCATGTTACACCATCCTCTACTGATGATATCATCTATGTAGAAGGCTCAATAGACTACCCCACCATCAAAAGTGTTGTCGTTGGAGTTGGATGTGGTGGTGGGGTTGGTCCAATAGTGGTTAGTGAGGGATCATGCAAAAAGTGAAAAAAAAATGTGTAAAGCTTAAGAAAGGCCTAGTTAAACTTGTGTTGGGAGAGGGAATAAGGATGAATGAGGTGATGAATATGGTGGCAATGGTGATGGTGGGTATATTTTTGGGTAGGAATGTGGATGCAATGGCTCTAAAGAAATGGGTAAAGGAGTCGTGGGAACTTGTAGTTGGATATATGCCAAAAAAAATCACTTTGGCCCATGGGTGGATAGGTTTTATCTTTAGATTGGAGATTGAACCAAAGAAAATTTTGGAAGCAATGTGGAGATGGCAGTCTGTGATGATGTTTATGAAGTTTTGGTCACCATGCTTTAATGTGCATGTAAAAAGGTTGGAAATAATTCCTATCTAGGTAAAATTGCCATACGTCCCTTCTAATTTTTAGTCGTGCGAGGTTTCAGAGCCATTGAAAATGAACCAGGGATATTCTACAAGGTTTCCATGGGGTTTGTAGACTCTAGAATAATGTATAATGAAAAAATTATTTTAGGTATTGATGTTCCTGATGGATTGGCCTAGTTGCAGTCTTTTGGATAGAGTTTTCGCCATCACTTTGTCATTATTCCTCCCTCCCTTGGCCTTGTTCTAAACCCTCAGAAAACCCCTCGACTCTCAAACATGTGTAGGGGTTCTTTCCTTTCCTAACATTCTTGTAATCTTGACCTTAACATCGAGGGGAGGAATTGGTGTTAAATTAGAGCACGCAGAACCCTTATAACCCAACATTTAGAGACATCTGCGAGCAAGTGTGCAGGTAAGAAAGCATTACTAGCAGACCAGAAAAGGTGTTCATTGATGGTACAACCTTTATCAGTGGAGAAACCATACTCATGTTAATGCCCCCCCCCCCNAAAAACTATAAATCCCCTAATACGCAACCAAATTTTCCTCAACTCACTAACTCCTTTTGATTTGAAATAAAAGGGTTGTATCCTTTTATTCTTCATGTTTATCTACCAATATCCTTTGGACTAATGATGAAATTTGTTTGTGGTGATATAAGATTTTTGTTGCAAGTCCAATCGTGTCTCCACCTAGAAAAGGATCCTGAAACCCAGAAAATACTCATATTGAAGAGATTCTCGTGGGCGGGGATGAGAGGAAGAAGATATTGATATGCTAGGGGCGGTCTGTGATGATACCAAGCACCTCATTGATAAAGAGATTACATTCAAATGGGTGTAGATCTACCAAATGTTTAATAATCAAACCTTCCTTCAACTTCCATAGTTAGATCCTAATCTGAGGTATATAGGGCCATCAACAAATCTAAGCTATATAAGGTGGTAGCTCATGCAACAGTTCTCCCTTATGCATAACGTATCTCACAGATAGTAAAGCATGTCAATTTGGAAAACATGCATATAATCAACACAAAAGGCCAGTCAGTTGGCTCTTTCCAACCTTCAACTATTGTTACTTGCTATTGTTTAGTAGAGGGAGAAAAGACCTTGGATGATGAGTTAGTGAAGGATTTTCCTCACAATCTTAGGGATCTCTAAACCTAGAAAACATTTCAAAACTAGAACTTCAAATGAGTACCCTATAAATGCTCTCAGGCTACCATATCAATATGTAGTGGCCATGTTGTGCAAACTCTTTGGGGAACTAGACGACCATAAATTCAAAATATCTTGGATTCCCCTGATTTATTATATTACATCCTCGGGATCATTGTTCAAATGGGTAGACATTTTATCCTTGACGATGAAATAAGCACTCTTTGTTGCCAAACACATGGCTCTCGGAAAATTTTCTAGTTTCCACATGTCATCTTATTTGTTGGACATGATGTGTGTGATCCACACATACCTAGGGATGGGTTGGGCAAGGAAGTTGAATGATCCTCCAATTCATATCTACTGCAAAGTGTTGTGGGAGCACAAGTACTGATTTGAGTACCGAAAAATGTGTGAAGAATTTTTTATTCCCCTTTACCAACTCTTATTCCACTTACTGACACCTTGTATGACTAACAAAGCTCTGGCCATTGTACGGAAAGTAGGTGATTGGTACCTGCTCGAGTATGGCATGTACATTGGGGTTTAAGAGACCATGAAATCCCCTCATATACTCCCTAAATTCTTCCTAGATAGGCTAGTTTTGCAGGAAATTATTTATTAGACAGTGATACAAGGAGTAGGTGCATTTTTTTATAGAGAAAAGAAAGCAATCTAGCCATCTCTACCACTCTGGGTAAGTTCATACTCATTCAAATAAATGAAAGAATCCCAGACAAAGGTGAACACCTTGACTTCATTCCACTTTGGAGAGGAAAGATTCTGCAGACATCACCCTTAAGGAATTGTTAGTATGCACTACTGATAATTGAAAGTACAGATGGACTTACGAGTCAGAAGCCTGTGAAGAAAAATAGATTCATTGCAAGGCCAGAACTTATGATGAAGTAATCTTCAGAAGAGGAAGCGACTCTCAACATAGGGGAAGAATAGAGGACAAAAAAAGAGCTAGAGAAGCACAAGAAAAGAGGAAAGAAGAGGAAAGTTGGTAAAAAGCTGAAGCAGAGCAAAAGAAGAAAGAAGAGGAGGTAGCCAAAGCAGCAACGAAACAGAAAAGAATAGAAGAAAAATAAAAGAATAAAGAATGGGAGGAAGAGGAGAGAAAGAGAAAATCAACAGAAGTTGTTGAAGCAATAGCAAGAGAGGAACAAAAGAAAAGGAAAGAAGAAGAAGTTGAGTGTAAAATATAGGAAGAAGCAACGAAGTAAGAGGAGGAGAAAGCCCAAAGCGCAAAGGAAGAAAGAAGTTGAGTGTAAAATATAGGAAATGAAAAGGAAGTAAGAGGAGGAGAAAGCCCAAGATCCTATGGAGACAAATGTCCTGGGGTCATCTATAGACATTCCCTTCATTGGAGGACACTTCCATCTTAGCGAGTTGGGGTTGGGAGCTTTCGTGCCATCAAAAACTCGAAAAGTAGTAGACCTAAGCTTCTTCAGATTCGATAAGGATTCAGGTAGAATTGTGCAACACAAAATGAATAAATTACCAGTAATTTAGCTAGCCCCTCTTTCAGTGATGACCAAGACAGAAGTCGTTGAGCACATCCAACAAGATCTTCTAGCCATAGCTTTAGTTGGTGTGGCCTTTACACATGCCTCTTAGCAGAACTTGAAAAACTTATTACATGAATTAGAAGAGTTTAAAGAAAGGATAAGGACGTTGGAGGAAGAGTTGTAGTTTTACGAAGGCAATCGAACTAGTGTCCAAGAGTTCAGAAAGTGTGTTGAATTGGTAAGACATGAACTCTACAATCTAGCCAAGGACATGTAGGCAGGGTTGCAAGTCTTCAAACAAAAGTCCCTCAAATCAAGGAGTAATTAGACAAAGTCCAAGCTAAGAACATGGAATTCATCTATATCAAGGTTGATCTAGACGAAATATAGCAATGGGCATCTGACAACCCAAATGCTCCAAAAGATTTTCCTTGGATGACCGATTGGGAAGGTGAGCCAAAATACGTCACCCTTGATAATTGTCAACAAGTAGGCAAGAATATGGAAAAGGAGTTGAAAGGTTCACTTGTGACATGTTCCAAACTCGACAAAGTTGCCTTTAAACTGACTTTAAAGGGCCATTTTCCTCGAGTTGAAGGTTTAGTCCAACTGAAGTTAGACGAACGGATTCTTCCAAAGCTCAAGGCAAACATGCAAGCAAGGGAGAAAGATGTTAGGGAACTACTCAGAATAACGAGTGTCGAAATGGGTAATCACCTCGTGAGACCTACCCAAACTAAAAATATGATACAAGATTTCATGACAACTCTCACAAGGGACATGGTTACTCTCTCTCAAAACTAGGCAGCTCATGAGGTTTCCCTAGAATCCCTATTGTACCATGAGCTTATTTCCATTTCATGTTATCATGAAGCGTGGGCTAACTACATTAAAGACAAGGACAAAGGGAAGAGCACAGATTAAAATTTGAATTTGCATCTATCATGATTTCTTTTGTTTATTCTAGCATTTAAAAACTAAATTAGGATAGTGAAGAGTTTTTGTAACTGCTTCTTGAGGAATACTAAGTCACAAGGAGCAGTTACCTATGGAAGGTTATACAAACCATAAGACACCCATTTTGAAGGGCTCTTAAACTTTGTAATTTCTTGGGATAACTAATTTTTATGAAGATAATATTGAGAAGCCCTTAGGTCCATTTTGACATAGAGAAATGCATTGCTTCCTTGTAGTATTTTTGTTGTGAACTTTTTCAAGTGAATGTGTGTTGCCCTGAAGCACTGTAAGAGTTTCTTTTTACAAATAGATTGTTCTTTTGCGAATGGAAATCTTCTGCAGTCATTGTTTTCTCTTTTAGGAATTGTTCTAAGATAATGAGAAGATTTATATGTATGAATCAATAGTTAAGACTTATCTGATTATGTCTTCATATGTATATGTTATTAGTCTTTGCCCCTTTTTACAACTATTTGAATGAAGGATTTATGCAAGGATTACTAACGCTCGGGTCTTTTCATTTGTTAACTTTAGCGCTCCTAGCTTGGATAGAATAGAATAGGTTTCCTTTTCAATAGTTAACTTAGTTTGCATTTTTATCCCCTTGCATCAAACCATTCACTCACACTCACCCCCTAGCAATGGCAGTCAGGCCCGACTCTAGATGGGTATCCTAATCCAACAAGTGTGAAGTCTAATTGGGACATCATACCAGGGAATACCCCTGTCTTTTGAAGGGCATTTTTTCAGCGTCAACACACTTGTAATATCATTAGTGGAAATCACATGCACCAGGTAATTGTGAAATAAAGAATATTTTTTGTTCCAAAAGGAAGCTACAGATTAAAAAATTGGCACACAAACACCTATAGTTAAATTTACTACACCTCATATAAGAAGTGTCGATCACAACTAGGATTCCAAGAAAAAAAAAATCCCATGATCTCACTTGCGGAAATGATAGGAACCTAGAATTCCATAACTCAAGGGAATCATAAAAGATAGAAATGTGACAACATCGATAGACTCTAGAAGTACACACAACATTATAGATGTCAATATTGCCAAAAAATTAAACCATTTTGTATACCCTACCAAGGATCTCATTGTTAAAATCATAGATGGACAACAAGTCAACATAGTAGGAAGATGTTATAAGGTCTTTGTGCAAATACAAAATTTGGAACTATAAACAAGGTTCTACGCTCTATCACACAGTGGGATAGATATGCTATAAGAGAAAGAATGATTAATTCAATGAAATACTCATACAAACGACTTGCAAGAATAATGCATAATATTTAATTAACAAATAAATAACTATAAATTACATGGTTTTGAAATTCCATCATATAATAAAAACTCTTCATAAATAGTAAACAAGGAAAATTGCAGGAAAAGGCCCGGTGAGTCTATCTATTGAGTCAATCTCTCGAGTCTATCTATTGAGTCAATCCTCTTATGCTTCTAGAGGAACTGACTAGCTACTGCTACTGGAGCAAGTTCTAAGCTCGAGCAGCCAGAGATCAAGAGATCAAGCACTTAGAGGGAGGCCAACATACACACATGAATGCCATCTAAGAAACTAAATAGAAGAACTTTAAATAGTATACTCATGCTACAAATGAATCTTGATAATATTCAAGCCAAAGTCAAGAACCAAGAAGACCTTCTACAACCAAATACAAAAGTACCAAAAATAATGACATCATCCGTAGCATCTCTTTTCAAGAAATGATGCTCCAAGAACAAAGCATCTTTGAAGGGGGACATGTAACATACATAAAGTACATTACATTTAATAATAATAATAGACTTATTAATACACACAAACACATATAAATAACAAGGTTGCATGGCAGCGTATACCTGCCGCTATGTAGGTATAATAAAATAAAACAATAGTTGTATTGAATCCACCGCATGCGTTGAGATGAATAACAAATTCATTTGTTGAATATGGTAGGCAAGTGTCATCTCATAAAAGGACGTTGAAGATCCTTCCGCAACTGTTGAAGATCCTTACGTAGTCACGACAATAAGAGATGCATTTGAACAACGAATCACAATTTAGAAAAATGTTTTAAAATAATTAAAAAAAATTAAAATTGTAATGTTATACCTTTAAAAATGCTCAAAATTATTTTGGTCAAACCCCAACTAATAGACGATCAATAGCATATCCAATATTATATACCATGGCAAGCCGCGAGTATAATAACCAATATCCCTTCACATTATTTTGAATGATCTAAAAAAAAACCAATTTTATAAAACATTTAGATTATACATTGTAAAACGCTCAAACTTATATTTAAGGTTAACACTCAAAATTTGTAATATAAAAATAAAACTTATATTTAAGTTTAACCCTTAAAAAAATTGTGAAAAAAAATTTACAAATGCCATCAACTTTGAATTGTACAAAATATTATATTTTTTATTTTAACTTTAACACTCAAATAATTGTGAAAGAAAAAGTGCAATTGTCATCCATTTGAATCCTACCTACAAAATATTATTTTATTTTATTTAAATGTGCCTAGGAAAAAGCTACCCATTAAATAAGAACAACCAAAAAAATAAAAAATGCATATCCATGCCAAAAAAGAAAGGGTTATTTATTTAACAAGATGGGCCCCCGACTTTTGACAATATATATAAAAAAACAAGAAATGTTTATTACAATAACATTGGGGAAGTGAAGGCAGCAATAAGACTTCAAAGTTTTTGGCCAATAAGATATCACATAAATGACATTTAAAATTTAAAATAAAAAATTATTTTTTAAAACCTTGGATAAAGAGGTGTATACTTTATGGTCAACCATGAACTAATAGAAAGTCAAGTCTAACTCAAAGCTATATACCATGCCTATCGGCAGGTATAATAATACTTAACCCTTTGTTGGCATGATCTTAAAAGTCACACCTCCTAATTGTACATGACTTTTGATTAATATTTAAAAAGTCAAATGTAAATATTTTATTTATTCGTTCAACATACATTATATTATTGTTAAATTCAAAATAAGATTGGTACAATATATATTATTAACATAAGGCAATTACTCTCAATGGAATGAAGGAATGCAATTGGGGAATATAACTTCCAAGTGTAGAGTTTTTCTCAAGATTCACCATTTGAAGGAACCATGTGTAAAGATAAAGTTTTGCGAGTGTAAGAAAAAAAATTAACAAACCTTGTGGAATATAGGATTTGATGATGAATCCCAAGGAAAGAAAGTAGATGTAATCAATCTTGTAGCTTCGGTAAAAGGACATGGAACTTCCTCTAAGCAACATGTTAATGGAAGGAACACGAACATGATTAAGGAGTCCTCATGTGAATGTATTTTTCAAGGATGAAGAGGAAACATGAATGTGATAATTTAGACCAAGAAAGAGAACTAATCCCTTTATCCAATGCAAAAAATGCAATGCAATTAACATCGTTTGAACCTCCACTAACATCTTATCAATCTGATAAAAATGGGAAAAAAGTGTAGTCTTCCAACCTACAAGATCCCTAACTAGGGAATTCAAAAAAAATGTTGTCCTTGTGCCAATATGTCAAAGTGGAGATCCCAAAATTTTGTGATAGTCAATAAAAAATTGTAATTGGAGATTTATATTCAAACAAATAGTTAAAAATTATATATATAACCTTGATCCTAAACTTATAAAGGCAAAAAAATGGTTATAGTCGAAATGTGTCGTGAACTGATCTTTTTTCGGCTACTCAAAATAATGAAGGGAAATCGACATTTTTTTTATTGAAATTCAACAAAAATAATTTTGGATTGATGGAAATACATATATCAAATGTTAACATTGTACAATCCGATTGAAGTGGGTGTATTTGTTGATGATTGCATCTTCGTGAGACATCCTCCAGGACACGTTCTCCTCTGAGACTGAGTTGATTCGACCTGCGAGAGAGCCCATGTGTTGGGTGTGCCCATGTGATGGGTGTGTTGTTCCTCTCTGAACTGAGATGAGACGATGTGTGCCCCTGTGTGGGGTGAGGATGCCCATGAGATGGGTGTGTCATTCCTCTCTGGATTGTGAAGAGACGATGTGTACCCCTGTGTGGGGTGAGGATTCCCATGAGATGGGTGTGTTGTTCCTCTCTGGATTGAGATGAGACGATGTGTACCACTGTGTGGGGTAAAGGTGCCCATGTGATGGGTGTGCATCAGAATCTGGACTGATTTGTTATGACGTGTGGTCTCCTACCTTGTGGACTTAGTTGAGTCAGGCTTGAGATGGTACTCCAGATGATTCTCCTGTGAACTCGGTTGAGATAGAGATATGTTGAGTAGGAAAGCCTTGTGGCTAAGTACAGGTGGGCGTGTCCCTAGTGGTTGAGCAATAATGGATGTGTGAGATCCTTGCTATATTGTCTAAAGAGTAAGATTTACTTGTTACCCTAATTATGTTGTAAAGGGTACAGGTGGACCCCACCATGTAAAGATATTTAATATTGTAATTATTAATTATATTTATTATATTATTAAGTTGTACATGTTGGCCCTATTGTGCCAATAGACACATCATTTGATGTGATAAGTTTTGTATAAATAAAGGTGAATCCTCATTGAGGAAACACACTTATCATAGTGTCATCTCATGATTTCAGAAGTTGTGGTCTGAAATTATGAGAATTACAACACCCTCTTGTGTGCTAGGTTTGGTAGTGGCTCGAGGATATTCTCTTGAGAATATAGCAAAGGATTGTTGGGTTTTCTTCCTTTGTGTAGAAGGGTTTCCGAGGATATTTATTGTGTTCTTGTGCACGATTATTCTTCTTGTGATCTTGGTTTACGGCAACTAGTTATTGTTGCTGCAGTGGTTATGGTTCAAGTAAATGCGAAACACAATTCAAAATTAAAATGCATCCTCTTACCATAAAATTCAACATGGTTTCAAAGCAGTGCTTGAAGAAAACTTTTGAACGTCAGAAAAAGGCAGTCGTGGGATAGAAAGGGCTGCTAAACCCTTGCCACTGGTATGATGAAAAGAAGGCCGGACCTCTCCTTAATTTTCTGTGGTAAATTGAGGTCAGACCTCTCCTTTCTGTGGTAAATTTTAGGGCCACCTCTACCTAATTTTTGTTGGTTGGCCAAGCATTGTTTGAGGGCCAAATCTCCAAGGCTGCAACAGTCAGTTCAAGCCTACAAAGGGCTACCTCAACATCTTTTGTAGGACCGAAGGCTTAAAGAAGAAAGACCACATTATTAAAAGATCCAATTCAGATGAAGATTGTCCACACTAAATCCGTCCGCCATATTTTATCACAACCGTGGGGCAGTCAAAGAAAGTGAAGTCAAAGGAGCCCTAACCACAGATTTAAAATAAAAATTACAGACCTATAAGCAGCCTCTGTGGTGTTCCTTCTGAGGCAGCGAAAAATTTCAGACCTGTAGCAGCTTCTGTCCTTCTGAGGCAGCGAATTTCTGAAGTTGATTTAAAGCTTGTTCTAAGGAAAATTCGATTGCAGAATTGAGGGTGGTTTTGTGTTGATCTAAGGCCAGATTGTATGCAGAGTTGAGACAGTCCTGAAACTGTTCGCTGGGACATATCTCTGAAGATATACTTCTTGAATTACAAAGGCGGATTTCTTTTTGGACTAGGGGCAGTGAAGCAAATTTATTACCAGTTCTAATGTAAGTTTTAGTCCAGGTTAAGGGCGAACTCAAGGACAATAAGGCCGAGTTTTGAGCCCCACTTTTGACACAAATTTTTTACCTTGTCCATGAACTGGACTTAAGATAAGAGACGCATCTTTGGGGCCAAGTTTTGGACAGCTTCAAGGACCAGTTTCAAGAGCAGATTTAACACGAGGTTCATGAGTATACTTGAACATTTCTGAGGCTAGTTTCTTTGGCAGATTGTGGTTGAGTTTCTATTGTCCTGAGAAGGATTTCAGACTTGGTAAGAAAGGAAGATTGAAGACTTGAAGGGAACACTTGTACCCTATCTTGATGAAATTGAAGATGGACTTCGAAAGAAATACTTCTTCTAAAACATTCCAAGGTATGTTTTTTTTGATAAAATTATTGTATTATTTAAACTCACATTGTTATTGTCCCAGGATCTACTACTTCATGAAGACCTAGGTTGAAGTCTTCCACAAGTTCAAGGAGCTCAAGGCCCCACCAGAAAACTTGTCAAAGAAAAGGATCTATTTGGTGTTGACCAAAGTGTGTGCTACATGTGCATCTTAACCAAGCCTCAAAGGATATTGAGGCAAGTTTCAAAATTGTTTTTGTGGCAAAGGTTAAGGTTTGTTCTAAGGCCTATACTACCTACATATACAACCATCCAAAAGGGCAAAAGTGACGGGTATGCATGGTAAGTATAAAATCCATCTACTGGAAGTAGTGTGATTGGCTAAAAGATTCCTTGCAATAAATTGGATTACTGAGATTATGGTTAAGAAACATGAACATTGTGAATATGGAGTCATAACTAACATTCAGTAATAAGGAACATTGTCAAGGAATGAAGATTGTGTTTATAAAATATCTTGACCTAACACCACAATCATAGACGGATAGAGAATATGTACCGTGTTTTATTTGAAAGGAAAAGAATAGTCTCAAGTACTAATTCATTTCAGAGAATCATAAAATGATGAAGAAATGGATGTGTCGTCCATTTGACAAATCATCAAACATGAAGTATTGTCCAAATAATGAAATCTTGAAGACAATTGATATGAGAGGTACATTGCAGACTTCAAGAATGATCCTTGATGTGACTTTTGAAATGTTTGCTATAAGTGCACATTATTCAAGGAGACTAGACTTGCAGCTAGTAATGTGCAAAGAAAGCAACATTAGCCACCTCAAGAGAAGTCAAGGAATGCAAGCAAGAATGACGAGGATTTCTTATCTATCTTAGCTTTCTCATGAAGACCGAAAGCAAGACTGAACATGATTGAGAACTAAGGTTAACAACACAGGAAAAGGAAGATGTCTATCCTTCAGACTTCAGAGGGAGTCAAACTATTTGAGAAGAAGGAAGAAACAATACCTTCTCCCCCTTCAGCAGTTCAGAGGGAGACAACCATTGATCCAATTGATCTAGTTGATCCAGTTGATCTAGTTGATCCAATTGTTCTAGTTGATATTCCTGGAGACATTGCAGTAGGCCATAAAAGGCATGTCCGGGCTCGACAAACTCTGCTAGAGGCAGAGGGACATGCAACACCTCAAGGTAGATTCCGAGAGAGAAAGAAACCAAAGAGATTTTCGAGCTATGTTTCAGCCATGAGCCACATCATTGATATTGAGCCTTCTTTTCATGGAGAAGCAACAAGTCAGCAGGTATGGCAAGATGCCATGATAGTAGAGTATCAGTCCATCATGAAGAATGATGCGTGGGATATTGTTTCGAGACCAGAAGGGAAGTCTGTAGTGACTTCCAAGTGGATCTATAAGATCAAGTATGCAGCCGATGGAAGTGTCGAGAAATACAAAGCAAGATTTGTAGCCAGAGGATTCTCGCAGGTAGAGGGAATTGATTATGAGGAGACATTTGCTCTTATAAACCGATACACTTCCATTTGTACTATCATTACACTAGCTACATTTATGGGTTGGAAACTACATCAGATGGATGTAAAGACAACCTTTCTCAATGGTGAGATTGAGGAAGAAGTTTACATCGAGTAGCGAGAGGGATTCATGATACATGACCAAGTCAGAATCACTGGATAGCAGCAAAGCATGTATTGAGATATCTACGAGGCATAGTTGGATATGGCCTGAGATATGCCTCCAGTGTAGACATGAGATTACAGGGATATACCAATGCAGATTGGGCAGGGAGCGCAGTGGACCGAAAGAGCACATCTAATTGTTGTTTTTCATTGGGGTCTGCCATGGTTTCCTAGTGCAGCAGGAAACAGAGCTCTGTGGATTTGAGTATCGTAGAACCAGAGTATATAGCATTGAGTGTGGAAGTTCGCGAAGCAGTGTGGCTTCGCAAGCTCCTTGCAGACTTATTTGATCATGAGTTGGATTCTACCATTATTCATTGTGATACCCAGAGTTGTGTGAAGCTCTCTGAGAATCCTGTGTTTCACGATAAATCGAAACACATTGAGATAAAATGTCATTATATCAGAGACATGGTGCAGAGCAAAGCAGTACACGTGCAGTACCTTCCTACACATGAGCAGATTGCAGATATCTTCACCAAATTGCTTGCTAGGACGAAGTTCGAGTACTTTCGTGAGAGACTTGGCCTAGTGGAGAATGCCTCCCTAGCTGAGAGGGAGTGTTGATGATTGCAGCGTCGTGAGACATCCTCCAGGACACATTCTCCTCTGAGACTGAGTTTATTCGACCTCTGAGAGAGCCCATGTCTTGGGTGTGCCCATGTGATGGGTGTGTTGTTCCTCTCTACACTGAGATGAAACGGTGTGTGCCCCTGTGTGGGGTGAGGATGCCCATGATATGGGTGTGTCATTCCTCTCTGGACTAAGATGAGACGATGTGTACCCCTATGTGGGGTGAGGATACCCATGAGATGGGTGTGTCATTCCTCTTTGGATTGAGATGAGACGATGTGTACCCCTGTGTGGGGTGAAGGTGTTCATGTGATGGGTGTGCGTCAGACTCTGGATTGAGTTGTTATGACGTGTGGTCTCCTACCTTGTGGACTCAGTTGAGTCAAGCTTGAGATGGTACTCGAGATGATTCTCCTGTGGACTCAGTTGAGATAGAGATCTGTTGAGTAGGACGTCCCTGTGGTTGAGTACAGGTGGACGTGTCCCTAGTGGGTGAGCACTGGTGGACGTGTGAGATCCTAGCTATATTGTCTAAAGAGTAAGATTTATCTATAACCCTAATTATGTTGTAAAGGGTACAGGTAGGCCCCACCATGTAAAGATAATTAATATTGTAATTATTAATTATATTTGTTATATTATTAAGTTGTACAAGTCGTCTTTATTGTTCCAATAAACAAATCATTTGATGTGATAAGTTTTGTATAAATAAAGGTGAATCTCCATTGAGGAAACACACTTATCATAGTGTCATCTCATGATTTCAGAAGTTGAGGTCTGAAATTATGAGAATTACAACACCCTCTTATGTGCTAGGTTTGGTAGTGGCTGGGGGATCTTCTCTTGAGAATATAACAAAGGATTGTTGGGTTTTCTTCCCTTGTGTAGAAGGGTTTCCCAGGATATTTCTTGTGTTTTTGTGCATGGTTATTCTTCTTGTGATCTTGGTTTAGTGCAACTAGTTATTATTGTTGCAATTGTTATGGTTCAAGTAACTGCTAAACATAATTTAAAATTAAAATGCATCAGCTTACCATAAAATTCAACAGTATTTGAGGGTGTTGAAATTGTTTTTGCATTAAAAACAACAATTCCATCAATCCAGAATTGTGTTTTTAGCAAAGATTGTAAAAATGATGGTGGGTGGAGTGTCCACTTGAAACTTTGGACATTTCATACACTGACACACAATTTACTTCCACAAAGATTTAGCAACACGTTGATTAACTACAAAAACCTACACACAAAGATTACCTCGTTGAATTTTAGTGATGGCAAATCGAAAGAAGTTGAAAACGTAAAATATTTAACCTTCTTAAAAAGATAAACACGAACCTAAAAGATAATCAACATAATTATAAATTTATCTATTAAAAACACAATTCTTTTAACTCTTTTTTTTATGAGAATTGGAGAATTTTTTTTATTAAAAAATTTGCAAGAAATTGTAGAAGTAGGAAGCTTACAGAGTTACAAAAACAACATTTGCATAAGAGGCAAAAACAACTGGGTATCTAACAAATTGTTCAAAGGGTTTGAGTTTGTCTGTGACTTATACAATATATCAAAATTGCTTCCAATATATATCCTATAATAGATACCTAGCAACAAAATATTGAAACAAAACATCTGCATATATATTATGCGATGTCCCTTATTAATTTTTTTTTTCAATTTTAGCTCAGTATGTTGGTGTGGACAATTTGTCAAATAGTTTGTGTGCAAGCAACCTTTACTAACAGTTTAGCAATTCTGGTTTGTTTGCCAACAGTATATAGAAAACACACAAAATATATACCTGGAAACTTATTGCATTGAAATTGTATGACAATAGAGGTATAATTTGTCACTATCAACAATAATATGACAACAAACAATGAAGGCAATTTTCTGACCTGTTCGTTAATTAAAATGGTTGTCTGTAGGTATAGGAAATAGACAACAGTCTTATAAGATAGGTACAGGCATGTAGGAGTGATTTGTGTGCCACTATATGGTGGATAATGGAATAGCATACCACCACAATACCAACTTGTCCCCTGAAGTAATGAATACAACCCAGAAATGAAGTAGTTTAGCCCACAAAAATGGTTCAGTCTCCCATAAAATTCAGCTATAGAAAATAAGAGAATCGGCCCAGCAATGCACTCGTCCCACATCAAGGAGTAATGAAGTTGGCCCAGCAATGAACTCGTCCCACATCAAGTAAGGGACAATGAAATCGGCCCAACAAGGAAATATTTCACCCCCAAGTGAGCAACTCGGCTCCCAAACTCAAGAATACGCCCCCAAACTCAGGATTTGGCCCCCAACTCAAGAAAACGCAGCCACAAACAAAAAAACTCAATCGTCAAATGATAAACTCTGTCACAATGAAGCATAATGAAAAGATCTAAGTGATCTTCTCTCCACGACCAACTAGGGTGGATGGTCTCACCACCGAAACCAATCTTCTTCTCTATTGTTTTTCGTCCCAAGAACCAAAGCCACAAGAGCTCCTCAATTTCGTTTTTAGAAAATAACAATGCATAATGTGAGAGAGTGCCCTCATTCCTCTTGTATTTCTTTGTTGACCCTTTTACCCTTTTAATAAAGTAAAGTGACTTTATAAACTCAAAGTCACTTAAAATGTTTTTTCCCTTAATTACTCAATGTCACTTTTTAAAAATGTTGTTTTTCACCCGATGACATCAAATAATTAATTAATTCTCTTTTCTTCCACTGACTATAGCATACGGGAATCACTTAGGCTATTACGTCAATCTCGTGGAGTGATCATTTAGAAAGGGAAATTACAGTCCTCCCTTTCTGAGATTGCTCGTTCTCAAACAACTACAAGTTAGGACGCTGCAATATTTGGTCACCTTCCCACATGGCATCCTCTACCGGCAAATATTTCCACCTAATGAGGTACTCTCGGATCGTCCTGTTACGTAAATTCCTCTCCCGGACCTCCAAAACCTTCTCACGAACCAAAACTAATTGTCCCTCCGCATCCAATGGGAGTAACTCTACTGAATAAGTGACCTATTGTCCCAATGCCTTCTTGAGGCACAAAACATGAAACACATTGTGGACCGTACTTCCCCTCGACAATTCAAGCTCATAAGCTACCTCACCAACTCTCTGAATCACCCTATAGGGGCCATAAAAACGTGATTTTAGCTTTTTTGCACCACTTTTCTTTAGTGAAGATTGTCTGTAGGGCTGTAATATCAAAAATACCAAGCTTCCCACCTCAAAAGTGCGCTCGATCCTGTGCCTATCTGCATAGATATTCTGTTGATTTTGAGGCATTTGTAAATTGTCATTGAGATTCTTAATGATATATTGACTCTCCTGAATCCAGTCCTTGGCTTTGGGGGGCCTGCTATCCCCAAATGTCAGATCAAAAACTGAATGAGTATCATAGCCATATAATACTTAGAATAGGGTCATACCAATTGTTATCGGACTAATCGGTAGGTGCAGACACTAACTGATCTCCCTAGATCCACCTAGATCTAGAACAAAACACACCAGAACATGACGCTTTCCTTAAGTTTTGGATATTGAATTTACTAACTAAAGAGGGATGGGTGACATACCGTTTAAATGTCGCTTCCTCTCGCCATCGCCATCCTAGCTCCATTCCAACGCTCATAAATGATGATCCTGCAAAAGAACGCAACCAACCAAAGTGATAGCAATAGCATAAACTCAATATAAACCTATGTATGTGATCAAGGAATCATACAATAAAACACGACGAGCTTTATAGGAAAGAATCATATTACTGTATCATATTAAATGTGAAAGAGAGATTACAACCATGGCCTTGATGTCGTAAGGTCCCTTCCAACTGTCCTTCATTCCCCACACACTTCTTGCTCCAAGGATTCTGAGACCATGGATCTGATAACTACTCACAATCTATCTTGACAAAACAAATCTCAAAGTCTCTCAAACCAAGCTAATAATTCCAAGCCAACCAAAGCTAACTTTCTCCATGAGAACTCCTCTCTTTTTATAAGTTGAAGAGGATAAGGTGAGGAGGTTAGGATGATCCCACTAAATCATGAAAGCGAGTAAGATCCAAACCATTCGGATGCCACCTCACCATAGAAGTTTCTCCTTCTAGAAGATTCGAGAAAACGCTTGTTTTTCCCACGTGTACGCATTCTCGCACCCTGCCTATAGAGCAACTTGCGAACATCTCGCACCCTAGCTATGGTGCAACCTGCGAGAATCATGCATTCTCGCACCCTGCCTATATAGCAACCCACGAACTTCCTTTTTTACAAGGCTTTTACAAAGGAAAATGCAACTTCTTTTCTCAGGAAAAGTTCTTCTCCCTTCTCTCTTCAGGAACTCGGGCCACTGGCCCCTCTGAAGGCAACAGATAGGTTTACATCATTAAAGGTCATAGGGATGACGAAAATAATGTGTAACACCAATGGACATGTAATAAGTGGTATTATAACAATGTTCTCCCAAATGCAACCACTTAATCCATGCCTTCTGCAGCTCGAACACATAGTTACGTGAATACCCCTCGAGCCACTGTTCACGATCTATGTCTGACCATTTGTCCATGCCAGCTAACCTAAATGGCTCTTGCCAAAAATCACTAAGGAATATGTTGTCCCTGGCACTGACAATGTACTTCGACAACCCATGGAGCTGAATACCTCCCTGAAGAACAAATCGACAACCTGTGTTGCCTTGTACTTTGAGGAAATGACAAAGAAGTATGCAAACTTGGTCAACTGATCAACCACCACATATATGCAATCTTTGCGTTGTACCTTCGATAGACCTATGATGAAATCCATTGACACGCTTTCCCACTTCTGCTCCAAGATGGGTAATGATTGTAATAACCCCGCAGGATGAGTCTGCTCTGACTTGTTCTAATGACAAATCATACACTCCCTCACATGTCTCAGTACATCATCTTTGAGGTCCTTCCAAGTGAACCTCTCCTGGATCTATTGTAAGTTTTATGATACCCGGGTTGGCTTGCCAAGGGCATATCATGCATAACCCTCATGATCTTCTCCTTCAATGTAGACTCGAGGACTAAGTATATGCAATCCTTGCAGTAGATGATGTCATCCATCACTATGTACCTGTTATCTTATATGTCGTGATCCATAAACTCACAAGCAAATTTATTCTTGGAATACTCTACCAAGAGATGAGATTTCCAGTCAGCTGAAATCTTTGCAAGTGAACATATCTCCAATTTCCTGGAGCGAGCATCAACAACCACATTTTTCTTCCCTTTCACATACTCAATGTCAAAGTCACATGCTTGCAATTTATTGACTCGCTTCTATTGCCTCTTATTTAAGTCTTTCTGCACCAAGAAGTGTCTCAAATTGTTGTGGTCAGTCCTAACCACAAATTTTCCACCAACCAAGTATTGTCTAAATTTCGCCAAAGCATGCATGATGGTGAGGATTTCCTTGTCGTAGATGGAATAGAGCCTCTCTAACTCTATGAGTTTACTGCTCTCATATGCTATCAGATGTCTATGCTACATTAGAACTTCTCCTTTTCCCTCACCCGACGCATCACACTCAAGCACGAAGGGCTAAGTGAAAATCAAGAAGTGTTAAAACTGGGCAAGTGCTCATCACTTCCTTCATCCTATCAACTGTCTTATGGGCCTCCTCTGTCCACGTAAATGCCCCTTTCTTCGTGAGATCTGTGAGTGGTGCAACCAACTATGAGAATCCCTTTACAAACCATCGGTAGTAGTTGCCTATCCCGAAGAATCCACACAATTGTGTAAGGTTCTTGCGCGGTGGCCAATCCAATATGGCCCGGCTCTTCTCCCTCTATACTTGTACACCCTGAGCACTGACCCAATGGTCCAAGTATAGGATCTTTGTCATGTTTAACTCACACTTGGACTCCTTGGCATACACCGACTAATCCTCCATGATGCTCATAATCTCATCCAAATGTCCCAAGTGCTCCTCCCATGTCTTATTGTATTTAAGAAGATCATCAAAGATCACCAACAAGAACTTCCTCAACTACTTGTTGAATATGTAATTCATGAAGGACTGAAATGTAGCTGACATGTTGATCAACCCAAATGACATGACCAGAAACTCATAATGCCCATAATGGAACTTGAAATCAGTTTTGGGAATATCCTGCTCTTTGATTCTGATCTGATGATACCCCGATCGAAGATCAATCTTCGAAAAATACACTGCCCCATGTAACTCATCTAATAATTGAATGATCATGGGAATGGGGTACCTGTTTTTTATGGTCTTCTTATTCAAGGATTTATAGCCAATGCACATCCTCATGGTGCCATCCTTATTCTTCACCAACACTACAAAGAAGCAAATGGACTAGAGCTAGGACTGATGTGTCCCATCTCCAACAATTCCTTAATAGCCTTCTTAATTTTATCCTTGAATTTCTTTGGATGCCTATATGGAGTGTTGACACACAGAAGCGCAACATGAGTCCTGCCTGCAAAGAAGTTTCAATGCACTATTATTTATATTATCGATAATAATAACTAGTAGGTGGGACCCCTTAAAACTAGCAAGGAAATCTGATTCCCTCCACTTGGCACATGAATTTTGCCAAGATTTTGGTTCTGGTCAAAGTTTAATGACATGCCTTTGACAAATGCATAATGGCTGGCGAAAGACTCAATGATATTCACAAAAAGAAAGAAAAGGTCTTCAAATGATCTTATTGCATACTAATTCAATGTGTCGTTTTATGTTGCAACATGTGCTTAAAAGGGGATTTTCTATCAGGTTTTATTCTACATTTGGCATTGAGCTACCATATGAAGATATTAAGGCTTTGGTATATCATCAAATACGAATACTAATTCAAACTCCGGTGCAAACATCATAAGTCTCATTCTATGTTACATATTATAGGCATGGGTCATTACTGTTATACAATGGTTCTACTCCTAATTGGAATGAATGTGGGATATGGTCTTTGCAAAGTTTCATAGCATGAAAGTGTTGGATAGCATTGTTACT
Organism: Picea engelmannii; assembly: GCA_009831015.1. Taxonomy (NCBI): domain Eukaryota; kingdom Viridiplantae; phylum Streptophyta; class Pinopsida; order Pinales; family Pinaceae; genus Picea; species Picea engelmannii. Next base: position 282,676 of record ML785935.1, read on the forward strand.
ATGGTGAATGCATATATTTTGGTATAACTTATGGTTAGCATCGCATGGGTGGTAAGTATTATGATCTACGATGGCTTAAGGATTAAAGTGTTAAACTTTAGATATCATATGGCATACAATGTAATGGTTAAGCGTTGAATGCTGCATAGTGTATGTTTGGGTTGATATGTTGAAGTGTGCTCCACCGTGGACTAAGTCATTGGCAGCATTGAATGGTGGTGGATGGGAGAAATGACGTGCAGTAAATGCACATCATTCTTTCCCCATTTCAAAATACACCACCTTTTGTTTTGCATTTCATTTGGAGTTTTTGCGCTATTGTTAATGGTTGTTTTGGATTTCTCGGTTGTTTGCAATATTTTGGCTTGCTCATTGTGGATAATAAGCAATTTTCCACAGGTATGATTCTTTTGGCTTCTCCATCCATCAAATTGTTTAACTCTGTTATGATTAAAAGTGAAATATTGGCTCTGGAAGTCTGCATGCAGTGTGTATATTGCTTTTTGGTTCAAATGGTGA
>ML785935.1:303295-316503 GCA_009831015.1 Picea engelmannii
AGAATAATAACTTAATATATCCTCCTAGAAAAAAGAGAACCCCACCCACACATGCAGCCCAACAATTTTTTTTTAACTTATTAAAAACATTCAAAATAAATAAAATACCAAGAATCAGTCCAATTGGATAGAGGAGTTACAACTTGATATAAAAAAACCATTTCAAATAATAAATATTATAATTCTATTATATAAGTTGACTACATGAAATGTATTTGTAAAAGATTGGAAGTTATCCATCTTTTTCCACACTGTAGGAGTGTGGTTATTCCACTCCTCCAACCAAACATATATCAATACCATCAATACAGCGTGACGTGGCAGCGTCGTGATCAAAAGAACCGCACATGGTTTATGGTTTTCGCACACCATGGAGATGCGAACATTCCACTCTATCCCGACATATATCGATATCAGCGTGACGTGGCAGCAACGTGATCAAAAGGGCCGCACATGGTTTTTGTGGTTGGTAAGAGTAAAAAAAGGAGTAGAAACAAAACGGGTTAGTTACTATTCTAGGCGGACTCGGGCGATGAATCTGTGTGAAATTGAGCAGCAGCATATATGATATGTCCCGGTGGCGTGGATCCGAAGCAATCCGATCCTTCTAATACTTAAAAGGTCCGTTAGCACTCTTAATTGCAATATATCCGATGAAGAAAATTGAAGTTGTGGATTCTTCCCGGAGGAATTACCTTGGTAGAAATTTGAGCACACGGATCGGAGCGGCCCTTCTCTGATAAGTTGATTTTTTTTCTATTGTTTTTATTTGGCTTTCGAAATGTTGCGGAGAGCAGAGTTGGTGGAAAGCAGTCGCAGAAACGGGAACACCAGGGGACAGAGCGCAGTCGTAGACTATGGCGTTCAGCAGAATATCTGTGGCTACTGCAAATCGACCTCGCGCCCCAGCATTGCCCACGGTGAGCTACCTTGTAATTTAATTTCCATTCCTGTTTTTTCTTTCCCCATTCAATCACAGCAGAGCAGAGCTGTGATTCATGGCGGAGCAGTTTTTAATTTTTGAAATACCTATTGTATTTGTTTTACTAGTAAACATCCCCCAAGGGGATTTACCGCAAAGAGCGGACTTCTTTGGCGGCTTAGGGACCAGGTCTAAGCACCCCAGACTTGCACCTGTCCTTATCCCTTTGAAACTTATGCTATTTGGGTGGGGTAGATTGCAGTGAGAATGGAACCGTGGTGGACGGCCTAACACTTCATCCTGGTGGCATTGACATGCTTATTTGAAGGTTCATTTGGTTATTAATCCTTTATTGAAGGCACTAGGGCTCTAGTGCAGTCATATATGCAGATTTGGTTATTGTATCACAGGGTTCAATATTGTTGTATGGCGTTTAATATCTATTTTTCCCTTTAGGTGGGTGGATTGGCAGGGTGGGTGTCTATATTTATATATTTGGTATTTGTAATTGCTTTTTTCGTGGGGATCTATGTTGCATTAACATGGTACAGATTGCATTTTATTGGCCTTATTGCCTAAGCATGCGTTTCATGGGGTTTGAACATGGTTTTCCACCAAGAGAATCCATGACTTTCGCCAATTCATCTTATACCCATATTAACTACAAATGGCTGGCATTGAGAAGAACATTGTGTGAGCTTTTATTCACTTATGTATGCGTAGGGAGTGCAATGCAAGCTTCACACATTCGACCACTGCCTACGCCTAATGGAGTTTGAAGATGGCTTTCCACTGAGAGAACCCAGGACTTTCACCAATTCATCTTACCTATATTGACTGCAAATGGCTGGCCTTAGGGAGAACAAGAAGTGGGCTTTGATCGACTTATGTGGGCATGGGTAGTGCAACACTGGTAAAGCCTTCACAGGAATTGAACCTTAATCAATAGTGAGAAATTCCTCATGCCTCACCATTGGATCCAACTCCTTTGGGCATACACACATTATTATTTTTTTAACAAAAACATCTTTAATTAGTTCCTACAAAATTTATATTTAGTGGGATGGGAGCTCGAGGTTCACACAGGAGTTCAGGACTCCCAACTTATATTATACAAACTTGGAGAGGCTGCCAGCAGAGCCTTTCTTCAACTTCCCAAAGCATTTACATATTTGAGAACAGAGACATTTTTACCGGTCATGGACAGTTAGACTTTGCAACAGACTTCTACCAGACACTTTTCTTAACATTACTTCTTATATAGATGCAGCAGACCATGACAGCTAACATAATTAACAGACTAGATCAGAGGGCAAGCACCTAAATCAACTGTCACTGGACAGGTTTATCACACTTGGCACGTCATTAGTTAGAAGAAGGTAGAACTTATCATCAGGGGACTTGCGTTTCCAGCATCTGCCCCGCGTCCTTTTAAGATTTTTCTGAGGCTACCCTCTAGTAACTCTGCCCCCTCATTCGCCTTTTTGTCTGCTTCTTGGTTGTATACTCTTTTTACCTGCCACACTGTATAGGACTCTAAGCCTGATAAAGGTTTTTTCAATCTGTATGTTAATCAACTTAACACAATTTTGGGGGCTCTTGCTCTGTTTAGGATTTCAGAAATTACCATGGAGTCCGCAGTATACATAATGGTCCCCTTGGTATTTGTTGAAGGATTTGAAAACCCTTCCAATTTGAAGCTACTTCAGCAACGTTGCTAGATTCAGTGCCAAGACCCCATGCAAATCTAAGGATTGTGTAACCTCCTATTTTTTATTCATTTTTTAAAAATAACCAAAACAGCGGATTATATTAACAGCTCAAAAATATAGTGACCTTGGCCATATCTGTAAGGTTGTATAGTCCATCCAGTGGGTAAATTTTCTGAGATCATGGACCTTGTCCTTACAAAATGACCTTTAGATTTTGAGAAACAAACTATGAGCCTATTCCAAGCTCCCTCCCCATCTTTCCAAGCAACCACTAAACCGCAATTTCTTAGAACTATAATTAATCCAAAAGACAGATAAGATAAAATAATGCTATTAATGTCGAACAAATGACCACAAAAGTAGGTCAATGTGACTAAAATTCACATTGACAGTAAATATAACGTGGGAGTGCAAAAGCAACTCCTAAATCAATACCAAAAGCAGAAGATAAAGAACCAAGACTAGCTAAGAGTGAAATCTCTAGCCAAAAGAAGATACAAAAGAAGCTTCTTAGTAGGGTGAGGTCCATCCCACAAACAGATTAACTTCAACTGGAGGCTTCATCGGTGTATCTAATAATAATTTAAATTGAATTTAACCTTCATCAATGCATGGATCAATGTTACATCCATCTTGAGCAATTTGTGAGCTTCTACAATTTTGTTCTTAAAAATTAGATGAATTAATGACAGCTGTCTAGTGTGTAYTGTTAAAAATATTAGAGTTTTGTTGAGCTTCTTGTAATCTGATGACCACAGCTCCAAATAGTTGTATTGTGATACTGGAGAATGAAAGTTCTAGCTCTGACGTGCCTTGAAGCCAGCATTTTATGTTCGACATGGGTTTTGTATCTGTTTTTTTATTACTATTGTCCAGCCCTTTAGCTTCATTTGCTTTTTGCAGATTAGTTTTAGGTGTTGCGTTTGACTTTGCATACCCACTATGTACTTACACTGGTTGTATTCCTGAGTCTGATTGACCTATTGTTGTGGTCATTCATTGGACATTATATATATTTTCTCTTACATACAGTCAGCAACAGTGCTATATTTTAGCACTTAATCAGAAATGCATATGAAGACTGTAAGATTAAAACTTAAACCAAGAATAGCAGAAGCTTCTTGTCGAGTGTAAGGATCATAATCCCTACTTTTGGTGCTAATATTGAATCTTTATTTTAGGATCCATTCTACTCAATGATGAACTGCACTGACATTTCTCTGTGCATCAAGATTTTATATGTTACCAAAACACATACTATGTTACACAAAATTACAAAATGCCTCTAGAATGGAGGCTCCCGTATGTCTTCCTATTTGCAATTAGATGCCCAAGCTTCTTTATTATTTCTATTGTATCTTCACAGAACTTTAGAGGATGGGACAGGGCCACTTGGCCACTCACAATCTGGGAGGCATCTTCTACAACTTGGGGAATCCCATGATTTGCTACTTCTCGAATGTAGGTTAGTCAAATATTTTTAGGAACAATATTTTTAGAAACCTCAACAATATAGCTAGTAGTCACCTCTCAAGGTTAAAATTGACTGAAAGAAGTAATTCAGTATTATTGGCCTCATTTGAGTGCTACTCGGGTTAGAGTTAATAATTCTTCAATGACAACAATTGCATTACCTACAATATAGGAGGGCTCCTCTCACAACACTGCTAGAAATTACAAGTTGCATGATTCTGTCTTTCATTCATCGTTGAGTTACTTTCCTATTTCTTTATTTATATAGTTTGGATGCTCAAGTTCATTTACCATTGTCCACTATACCTGTTGTATGATCCTAGGTTTGACTATTCCCCTTGGTTATGTATCTGTACAGTGTAATACGATATATTGAGTCACTGATGATAATAAATAACCAAAGCTGGGTCATTTATTGATGTTACAATGTAAAGTGGGTTGTATCTCCCTTCTATGAGGGATCTAACTGAAAATACAAAGGTTTTTCCATGTAGATTGCACACTTCATTCCAAGAACCTTGAAAATATTATCAAAAGAACTGTTTGGTCTTTTTTAGATAAATAAAGCAGAATATTTATATTAATAATTATTGATACAGTAGCATTACAATTACCTAGCAGGATCCAATCAGCAACAACAAGATTGGACCCTACAGGGTATGTGACTTCCAAATCACAACCAGATTTACAGATGCTTCCCAGAAAGTGCCAAATTCCGTTGATTGACAATTTGACAGTTGATAACAAAAGCAGAGATCCTAAAGAACAGTTCCAGGTGAAAAAGTCCAAAAAAGCATGAAACTAAATTCATCTCCATTCCAAATAACAAAATTGGAGATATGGATTCCCTCCACAAATTAGGACTACAATGTATAGATTGTGATGACTAAATAAAGCAGAATATTTATACTATCAACACACTAGGGTTACAACTTACAATTACCTAGCAGGATCCAATCAGTGACAACAAGATTGGACCCTACAGGCTATGGGCCTTCCAAACGACTATCAGATTTACAGATGCTTCCCAAGAAGTGCCAAATTCTGCAGATTGACAATTGATAACAAAAGTAGAGATCCTAAGAACAGTTACAGGTGAAGAAGTCCAAAAAAACATGAAACTAGATTTATGTCCATTCCAAATAACAAAATCGGAGGTATGGATTCCCTTCACAGATCAGGGTCACAATGTATAGATTATGATGACTAAACAATGAGGGTTTCCAGATTGTACTCCAGCATATCAACAAGGAGTCACAAGAAAAAATAAGAGAGAAAACAGAAACTAGCATAGCAATTGGCTCAGAATTGTCTCCCACAGCACTGTGCTGCAGACTATACAGGATTTGTCTGGATCCTATAGGTATCCATTGTAATCTCCACCATATCTTGCTTGAGCTCAACAAGTATTCCACCCATGTTCTTCCCCATGCTACTTTGACTAGCTCCCTCTTCTTGTGCAAGCTCGATGATGATGGCTATGAATTCCTTAATGTTCCAAACTAGGGTAGAGGTTTGAGTGAGGAGGGTTTGCTTCTCCCTAGTGTGACCCAGATGTTGCAAGGGGCTATTGAGGATATACTCCTCATCCTCCTTGGCCCAAGTCCTCACCTACATTGTAGGTCTACCATTCATGGCTGTTATATGGTGCACAACAATACTACTAGAAATCTTAGAGATAAACTTCTCCTCATTGCTAGCATTAGTTTCCTTGTTCTTGTGGAGAGAGGGAGGTATAACGAACTTACCTTTCAATCTTTTTAACCTCCTCTTGTGTTTGTGCTGTGTCTTGACAGAGTAAGGGATCGGTGCCATTTTTGTGGTTGTCAATGCCCATTCTTGGGATTGGGCTCTAACACCTCCTCACCTGCCATTTCAGGCTTATGCTTTTCCATGTCCTCAACCTCCTCACCTGTAGAGAGATTCCAGGAATCATGCTTGATCATTTCCATGAGCCACAGTCCCCTCTCCTCGGTTCTAGAGTTATCATGATTCATTGCCATCGGCCATAAGGAATGATTGGGATTCATAGCCATCGGTTAGGAGGAATCCACAAGCATATCTCTGAGCATACCTCCCTATCATCATCAAACCAAATTGCAGAGCTTAGCACGAGCAAGAATTAGGAATAATTAGAATAACGACTGGGAAGGGCCCTCTATCCTTCGTTCCATACCATTCACTTCCCACAAGAAAACTATTGATATCTCCTTCCTCCACTTGTTGACATGATGGCACCGCATTGAGAGTTTCTTAGGGTACTTGTCTCTGATTTGTGGATAATCCTGATTTTCCAGGATAGCTATAGTCTTCCTTAGTTGCAAGGAAAGCATATCCTCCCATCTTGATTCCAAATCGACCCCTTAATCATTCGCTTCAAGTGGAACCAAGTGATCAGCAGGATTATTTGTTGTTTGTTTGACATGGGAGAATGCTATGATCTAGAAGCTGTCAATCATAGTTGAGATGTTTTTAAGCCAGTGGAAGAACTTCCAATTATTTGTTACTTTCCCTGGTTGAGAACCATCTCTAAGTTTTTTAATTATTAATTATAAGCGTGGAGTCAGCTTCCACCACAAGATTTTTTCATCCCTTAAATTTTGTTAGCTAGAGACATCTTTCTGCCACCTGAAGCTTTACTGAGTTATTCATGCCCCTTCCACTTGATCCAACAAAGGCATATATGATGCCTCCTTCTTGTCCCTGAAGATTCCTCCAATCCCTGCCAGCCTTGGGTTTATCTAAGAAGCACTGTCAAGGTTAAGTTTGATGAAGCCATGAGACAGAGGACTCCATTTTTAAGGTGAGGTAGCCGCTTCGGGACTGGAGTTTCTCTGAAAGGAGAGGAGGTTCATATCCATTTGCCACTCATTTGGGATTTTAACTTTATGTGCGCTAACTTCCTTACCCTTACTTTTCCACTTGGTGGCCTTGATGCACTTTGTAACATTGACCATTATTCTTTGCCATATCTTTGCTTCAGATCAGTCTTTGTTTCTAAAGACTCTTGTTCCTTTCTTTCCATGTATTCCATATTATAAAACTAGGGAGAATCATCTAGATTCTGTTTTGTGTCTTGCTCCCAAAGGGTTCTAAGGCCCAAATTCCCCAATGTTTGGATGATATTGCCCTTCTACTTACTAGATCTTCTCATCAGGATAGCTTCTTGGCCCCACGAATTACTGACAAAGTTTTAGTGATTGAAGATATGTTCTTGAATTTTCACTGCTTTCCTTCATAGTAGGTAGAGGAATGGTTTATCGATACCTTTTTTCTGCAGGTTGTCCCAAGTGAGAGTTTTTCCCCTTACCACTAACCAGAAGGAGGAGGTTATTTTTGGCCTAAGATTTGAATCCCATATCTTCCCCAAATTTGTCTTGGTTGGGAATCCTCAACTAGGTCCAGGGCTAGGAAGTAGGCTTTCTTAACAGAGTAATCCCCATTCACCGTAGGGTCCCATTGGAGGATATCAATTGCATGTTTTTTTCTAATCATTCTCAAATTTAGACCATCCCAAAGCTTCTGCTGCGCTTCCTCTTGGATTCCCTCTGGTTAGCTTTCTCTCACTAATCCTACCATCACGATATGTTTTCCTCCTCAAGCCTCCAAAAATCTCTCACTTGCTTCTAATTTTGATTGTTGAGAGCTTCTTTTACCAATTGAAAGTCTTCCTCCTGTTGAAGTAGGGGGAGTTGTTGCCAAGAGTCTTATCACACAAGTGTTGAGTCTCCCCTGATAACCTCCCAAAAGCTATGATTTTGCACTAGGTCAAAATGTTTCTTGGCACTATTCCAAATATAGGAACCAGTAGGAATACTTTTCATCCATAAGTCTTCTTCACTGAGCTCCAGTGTATGTTTGGCCTGTCAGATTATGCTCCATTATGCATCCCTGGATTTCAACCATCTCCACATAAATTTCCCTCCGAAGGATCAATTTATTACAAACAAGGATCTAACAACTAGCCCCCCACACTTCTTCGATAGACGAACTTCATGTCAAGCTACAAACTGCCATTTCTTTCTCTCATAGGGCCATGCGATAAGAACTCCCGCTGGAGTGTGGTAAGGTGCATGAGCACTTTGATGGGAGTAGCTAGAGCAAAAAAAGAGAAAGATAGGAATAGATTAGATGACTCATTTAATGAGGAGGTAAACATTGCCAGGGATAAATAGTGGAAAGTCCAACTCGAGAATTTGGGTTTGAACTTTTCGAAAAGGGGTTCCTAGGTGATGTCTCTCCTCAAGGAATCCAGAAGACGAATGGACAAGGATTTAAAGGGGAGGATGGCTTGAGAAAAGACCAACACTCTATTGATGTTTCTTTGAAGAACTCTTCTAATGTTGAAAAAGAGGAGCTGGGATTTGTCTTTATTTATTTTACCACTTGAAGCAAGAAGAAAGGTATTTAGGAGCATTTTAAAATCCCTAGCTTCCTTGAGAGAACCAGCTCTAATGAGCATGGTATTGTTTTAATTGGTTTCCAGATTCAATTTATTAGAAAAATCATGGTTGACATTTTGGATGCACAATACACAATCCATCATCAAGACAATAAAAGAGATAGATAGATCAAGAAAAGCATAAGAGGTAGATGCAAAAAATTGCTAAGATTGAGCATCCTCACCACTAATTTATGTATGAATTTACCCTAAAGACAAGCTAGTAGATGAACATGATTGGCCATATAGATTATCGGCTAAATTAATTGAATACAATATTGCGAAGGAATGCAATAATGTAAATAAATGTTGTTGACTTTCTATAACTCAGTGCATGAAAATATAGCCAATAATTTACTTTAACCAGAAATTTATACTTGCTGATATAAATTCAGAAATTATGCTAATAACCTACAACTGAGTTATTAAACCAGAAAATTACAGCAGAAGCATACATAGAACCAAGCATAAAAATTGGACAACACCAGAAAATGCCCTGGAAACCCCAGTGTGGGGAAAACCAGCAAAGAGGGGCTTTATTGGTTTCAGAAGAAAGAGAAACTACAGCAGAGAAAACTCAGAATTTCTTACAGCAGAAATCAGCTCATTATTCAGTGGAACGGCCCAGCCAAGATGAGGTTGTATGGCCCAGTAAAGTACGGCCTGTATGGCCCTTCTTCTCGGCCCTCTTTTGCTTAGAAATTTGGCCTGTACGGCCTCTGATTTTCGGCCTCTTCTGCTGAAAGTAGTACGGCAAGATTTGGCTCGCTTCCTTGCTGCTGTACGGCCTCCTTTATGGCTGATTGATGCTTGCTGTATGGCCCCGCTCTTCCTTGCAGATTCGGCCTAGCCAAAGCGCGCCCTCCTTCAACTCTGCTCTTTCCCTCTTCCTCAGCCAACAATGCCTCAGCCTAGTGCCCTTTTAACCTCACTTGCTCAATCTCACAAATGAGGAATGTGTGTCCTCTCACCCTCAGCCCCTCTCTTTATCTTCCTAACAAGCACCTTTCTTCCTTGAGATGTGTGCCCAAATCTGCCCACAATGGCTTAGATTGAGGCGCCCCCTCTTGGCTGGACCCTACACTCCACTAAGGCATGCGCCCCACTATGCAGGGTCCCACAAAACACCCAAACAATGTGCTCTTCTTCTTGGGCCCCTCAATCCACTCAAACAAATTTTTTTGCTGCATTCCTAAGTTAGATTTAGGCTAAGATAAATAGGCTGATCCGGGTTGTTTTATGTGACACTTAAGCCCATGCTGAGACACCTACCGAGCTACAAAACTAACACCCCCTCTTAGCGAGGGAGGTGTCTCCACCTGGATCAATATCTGAGCCCATCAAATTTGCTGCTGCTGCTGTAGCTGCTCCCTCTGAACTGGAAGACCCTTCTGCTACCTCTGCTGCATTCTGATCTGATATCTTGCTCTGCTTGTCCATCAATGTCACGTCATACTAGCTGATAGTCTTGAATGAAGCTACTCGTCCACTAGATTCAACCACTAACATTGATCTTTGATTCAAGATCCCCTTGGACCCCACTAAAGGGTGTCCCAACACCCTGTACATCATACCCCCCTGATGCCAAGCCTTCATTGCTGCATCCAAGGTTGCTCCCTCTATCCTCACTACATACCCCATATCCTCCAGAGATGATATTGAGAGCAAATTAACCTTCAGCTCTGGTACAAACATCACCTCATCCACCTCCAGAGAACCACCTGACTCTAGCTGGAATCTGACGCATCCAACCCCCTTCACTACATGCATGGTGCTAGTCCCACTACTCACATGCAAGTCCGAGCCCGTCTTCAAAACACTAAGGAACACCAACCTCATTCCCGTCATACAGCGAGATAATCCACTGTCCACAAACCATGCCCCAATGTTCTCAAACCCTGCAACATTGCTGCTCGAAAGTGAGGCGACTAGAGAAAATTCCTCTTTGAATTTCTACGCAAACTCATCTATCTCAGTAGATGTTGTTGCTGCTACCTGTGCCTCCTTATTCTTCTTCTTCTTGGGACACTAGCTGTCATAGTGGCTAGCCTTGTGACATGCAAAGTATTTCACTTTCCTCATGTCCCTGGAACTTCCTCTACTTCTCTTCTTTGCATGAAGAGCCACATTTTCCTCCTCTTCACTCTTTGGCTGGCTAGCCTGAGTGGCATCAATTCTCATCTCCTCTTGGGTGAAGTCATCCCATAACCTCTCCCAGTCAAGGAGTTTCTCTCGAGCCACCACTCCTCGGACAAACACTTCCCACTACTTGGTGAAGCCATTCAAGGTTGTCCTCACCAACTCAGTCTCGTCCACGGCCTCTCCAACAACTGCCAGTTCATCTCTTATTTGAGTGAACTTTGTGATGTATGTCACCACTGACTCTCCCTTGGCCATCTTCGTGCTTCTCAGCTTCTCTTTGAGCAACATCTTCCTGCTGTGGTTATTCGACTGGTACAACTTTACAAGAGCCTCCCACATATCCTTAGCTGTCTTCTTGCTAGACAGATGAGGAATGATGTGGTCCTTGACTCCATCGACAATTATCCTCCTTGTCCTCATGTCCTTCTTGAGATGGGCTGCTTGCTGTGCTGGATCAATGGGGAGTATAGGCTTGCCTTCAACAAACTCTCACAATCCATTCTCCTCCAATAGTAAACCCATTCGCTTCCTCCATGGACCGAAGTTTGAGGCCCCTTCTAGCCTATCTTCAAACCTCAAGCCTGCACTGGCCATTGTCAGCTCCACTGACTCACCCACTTTTTCTGGTCACACGTCCCACTTGTTGATTCACTCCCTGGTCTGCACAACAAAGTCGACTTGGCTCCTTTTGTACTCAGATGTTGAGTTTTGATACCATGTTGATTTTCTATAACTCAACACATGAAATTATAGCCAATAATTTACTTTAACCATAAATTTATACTTGCTGATATAAATTCGGAAATTATGCTAATAACCTACAGATGAGTTATTAAACCAGAAAATTACAGTAGAAGCATACACAAAACCAAGCATAAAAATTGGACAACACCAGAAAATGCCCTGGAAAGCCCAGTGTGGGGAAAACCAACAAAGAGGGGCTTTATTGGCTTCAGAGGAAAGAGAAATTATAGCAAAGAAAACTTATAATTTCTTACAGCAGAAATCAGCTCACTATTCAGCAGTACGGCCCAGCCAATATGAGGTTGTACCACCTAGTAAAGTATGGCCTGTACGTCCCTGTACTCTACGGCCTGTATGACCCTCCTTCTCGGTCTTCTTCTACTCAGAAATTCGGCCTATATGGCCTCTTCTGCTGAAGTAGTATGGCCAGATTTGGCCCTCTTCCTTGCTACTGTACGGCCTTTGGTACGACCTCCTTTCTGGCTGATTGATGCTTGTTATACGACCCTGCTCTTCCTTGCAGATTTGGCCCAGCCAAAGCGCCCTCCTTTAGCTCTGCTCTTGCTCTCTTCCTCAGCCAACAATGCCTCAGCCTAGTGCCCTCTTCAGCTCACTTGCTCAATCTCACAAATGAGGAATGTGTGTCCTCTCACTCTCAGCCCCTCTCTTTATCTTCGTAACAGCCACCTTTCTTCCTTGAGATGTGTGCCCAAATCTGCCCTCAATGGCTCAGATTGAGGTGCCCCCTCTTGGTTGGACCCCACACTCCACCAAGGCATGCGCCCCACTATGCAGGGTCCCACAAAGCCCCACTATGCAGGGTCCCACAAAGCACCTAAACAGTGTGCCCCTCTTCTTGGGCCCCACAATCCACTCAAAACAGAATTTTTTTTGCATTCCTAAGTTAGACTTAGGCTAAGATAAATAGGCTGATCTGGGTTGTTTTATGTGTCCATCAACATACCTAGGACACTTCGGCCCATACTGAGACACCTACAGAGCTACAAAACTAGCAAATGTGAATACCCTAATCTACATAAAAGAAAACATATATGTTCATACTACTCTATATAATGTAATACTATGATTATAAACTGTAGAGTATAGTATACTATAAATAAAAAGGAATAGAAGGAAACACATATAAATCTAATCTGATGAAAGCAATCAAAATAACAATAACAAATGTAACAAGTGAAAATGAAGACAATGGGATAAAACAAAGGGCAACAACCTACTCTAAAACCAGAAACTAAAAATAAACTTATATAAATATATATACCAAGGAAGTTAAATCACATATAAATAGAAAGTAATAAGCACCCAAATAAACAAAAGATAGAAAGAAGAAAAACATTGATAACTTAGAACAAGTAAAAAGCTAAATAAACACATAAGAGAATAACAGTAAACACATGTAAATCTAATCTAATTAAAACAATCAAAATAAGAGTAAAGTTGGAACAAGTGAAAATAAAGACAAAAGGATAAATCAAAGGGCAACAACCTACTTTAAAATAAAAAACTACAAGCAAACTATATAAATATATATACTAAGGAAATAAAACACTCATATAAATAGAAAGTGATAAGCACCCAAAAAAAAGATAGAAAGAAATCAATAGAAATAAGCAAAAAATCAATAATTAAAACAAATAAAAGCTAAATAAACACATAAGAGAATAAAGCTACTAAGAAACATTTAATCTAGAATACAAAACTTGGAAATCTTCAAGTCATTAGATTACAATATGAAACACCTTATCCAACGGAA
>ML785935.1:355364-375371 GCA_009831015.1 Picea engelmannii
TTGTATTCACTACTTGAGATCATCATTATATATACTTTCATTCCAAACTGGTTTTCCCCGGGCCGGGGGTGTTATCCAGGGTCATGTTGACCAAAAATACTTGTGTCCATTTTCATGCATGCTTAGATGTGTAGATCAACATTTAGAGTTGTAAAGATCTAGAGGAGTGTTATTTGTTTTGAGTATATTGCATGTGCTAACATTGGGTTACGAAAACACTTGCAAGGGCACCTCAAATAACACTTAACCATTAAAACTTATGAGCAAAAAGTTACTTGATTGTTTGCTGCCATAAACAACAGCAATGGACAGTTTGGGAGCAAAATTTAGAGCCCAATTTCAGGTCAAGGACAGACCTGTTTGGGCAGCCTCATAGGACCTTAGTTTTTTTCAGATTCAAGCTAGATCATCCAACTCTCCAAGTTGAGGTATCAACTACTTGAAACTCTTGCAAAAAAAGAGGGTTAGGAGATGGTATCACCTACAAAAGAGACTTCAACACACAATATGTTAAACCAAACAAATGTTGCATCTTAAAATCTCTTAAATAAATAGATAGCAAGATCACTAATCAAGCTAGCTTACCAATCCTACCCTAGTGAGTAATAGTACTCCTATAAGGCCAAATTAAACCACAATACAAAAGCAAGAGAAATAGAATAATATCACCTCATATACATATGCATCCACACACTTAGACAATCCACCAATTTGACTGCCAAATTCTTCTTTTATTCCAATATGCAAAGAGTATTATAATAGCAATGATACAACAAGCAATTCTTCCCAAGCTCCAACTAGCTTGCCAAAGGAGAGAATGCTCTTATTTAAAGCCAAGAATGAAGAAGCCAAGAGGAGGAGGGCGCACCACTTGTGAGGAAAGAGTGGCCAAGTATGAAGAGGTGAGTGCCACTCGCTAAGGAAGAGGGAGGGAGGAGCTGACACCTTGCTCAAGGGAGCCATCTCACTCAACCAACACCCCCAAGCTGCTACACGTGTGAGAGAGGTATGCACCACTTGCCCCAAGAGAAGTGCGCCCCACATGTGTGAAAGGTTTCCTCTGTTAGTGAGTTGCCACCTCAACCAAGTGACTCGCCCTTCACCCTACATTAACTCCCTTTTGTCTATTGGTCAATGGGCAAGGAGAAAACATGTTCCTGACAAGTTTGCTAAAATTTAGCATTGCTGATTTTTCCTGATTTTTTATGTTTTATCTCACCTTTGTGAGAAAAATTAACTTTTTAGTGATTAAAATCAATAATTTTACTCACAAAAGTGGCTACTTAGGTAATGTGAGTGTTCTAGGTTGAAAAATGAGCACCCCCAAGGCATATAATGCCTCCTAGTACCATTTTTTAATACATCTTCAAATTACAAATAAAAAATTCCATTTTACGGGAAATTTTTTATTAACTGAAAAAATTAAAAAACCTAAGGGGGACTTAGCACATTTCCATGAAACTCTAGGATAATGCTTAGCATGGTTATATACATAAGACTCTAGACTTAAAACACCCCCCTAGTCATATATGCTAGTACAATTACTCCAGCTTTGGAGGTTATTGAGTAAAAAAACTCGAAAATTATAGTTCGCTTAAACAACAAAATATAATTAGCAAGTAAAAAAATACTCTAGAGTAAAGTACTAGTGTCTAAGCCCTTGGGTGGCTAAGCCTTTTACAAAAAATCACACGTTGGCCATACTGGTCGGTTGGACTTCTGAACTCTGAATTTTGAACAAGTCATTGTTCAATCTTTGGTGGCTCATCTGCAAGTCCATCTTAGTGCAACTTGGTGGATAACAGGGAGGAAGACTCCTGAGGAGTTATTCACAGGGAGGAGAACAGAGATTGGACACTTCAGGATTTTTGGATGCCTTGTCTATTGTCATGTCCCCTCAAAGAAGAGGACAAAGCTCGAGGCCACTACTGAGAAGGGGATTTTCGTTGGTTACATCAAGAATTCCAAGGCATACAGAGTTTACATTTCTTCCTTGAGGAAAGCTGTGGTCAAGAGGGATGTGAGATTTGAGGAGGACAAGGCCTTGAGGAAGGCTCATGATACTGGTGCAGTATCAACAAGGGATCAGGAGCTAGAGACTCAAATTACAGGTATAGGTACAAGTGCAAGCACAGATGATCAGACTGTAGATCAGGATGAGGAGCAGCAAGCTCCTCCTATTTAGGAGACTCCTACCAGGAGGAGAAAGACTAGATGGGTAGAGCAAACCTTGAGAGAGGTACATGAGTATGTGGGTGCTCCTAGGACATTGATTAGAGAGAGCAGAGCACCACAAAGATTTTCTGGTTATATGGCTCTGATGAGTGAGCTATTGGAGGCTGAGCCTTCCAGCATTGAGGAGGCATCACATCAGCAGGTGTGGAGAGATTCCATGGTGGAAGAGTATGCTTCCATCATGAAGAATGATGTTTGGGAGGTGGTGCCCCGACCAGAGGGGAAATCGGTGATTGGCTCGAGATAGATTTATAAGATCAAGCACATTGCGGATGGTAGTGTGGAGAAGTTCAAAGCCCGCTTTGTGGCTAAGTGGTTCTCTCAGGAGGGAATCGATCAGGGCCGTGATCTCGATTGCAGCAGAGATGGAGTGGAAGATCCACCAGAGGGACGTGAAGATGACCTTCCTTAATGGCATCATTGAGGAGGAGGTGTACATCGAGCAACCAAAGGATTTTGAGGTGCATGGGACAGATTCCCATGTGTGCAGGTTGATGAGAGCCTTGTATGGGCTCAAGCAGGCTCCCAAAGCGTGGTACTCACGAATTGACAACTACTTGCAGGGGATGGGCTTCACCAAGAGTGAGGTGGACTCCAACCTCTACTACATCATAGTTGGAGGTGAGCTGCTCATTCTTGTGTTGTATGTGGATGACTTGTTTCTGATAGGTTCGGAGATGCTCATTGCAGAGTGCAAGAGGGATCTTGCTTCGGAGTATGAGATGAAGATTTGTGGTTGATGCACTACTTTCTGGGGCTAGAGGTGTGGCAGCGAGATGGTCAGACTTTCCTTGGACAGAGGAAGTATGCGGTGCAGATCTTGAAGAGATTCGGGATGTTGGACTGCAGGCCTATGTCTACGCCCATGGTGACCAACTGGAAGAAGCTAGATGCTTCTAGATCGGAGGCAATGGACCCTACTCTTTACAAACAATTGATTGGTTCTTTGATGTATCTGGTCAACACTAGACCAGATATATGCTTTGTGGTGAACACACTAAGTCAGTTTATGGTTGAGCCGTGGAGGTTACACTAGGTGGCAGCGAAGCATGTTTTGAGATATCTGCATGGCACGGTCAAGTATGGTTTGAGTTACATCCAAGGAGATGGGGTGAAGTTGACAGGCTTTATAGATGTAGACGGGACAGGCAACACGGTGGACAGGAAGAGTACTTCAGGTTGTCATTTCAGCTTGGGAATGGGAGTTGTTTCCTGGTTCAACAGGAAGCAGAAGTCAGTGGCATTGAGCTCTGTTGAGGCATAGTGTACATGGCAGCTAGCTTAACAACATGGGAGTCCATTTAGCTTAGTAAGCTGCTCACCGGTTTGTTTGGCTAGGAGTTGGATGTGACTGTCTTTCACTGTGATAGTCAAAGCTGCATCAAACTCTTTGAGAATCCAATGTTTCATGAAAAATCCAAACACATAGAGATCGGGTTTCACTTCATCAGGGATTGTGTGCAGAAGGGGACAATGAAACTACAGTACGTGCCTACAGGAGAGTAGGTGGCAGACATTCTCACGAAGGCCTTGATGAAAGACAAGTTTGTCTTCTTCAGGGACAAGTTGGGGGTGGTGCAGAACGCCTTCTTTGCTAAGAGGGAGTGTTAATTTGGTAGCTCAGAAGGTGTCTCAACTAAGCCTATGTGTCAAAGGCTAGCTGATGGACACAATTAAATACCCAGATCAAATTTTATCACAAGTTTTAACTTAAGAAAAATGTAAAAATTATTTAAACGACTTTTCACTCAGATTTCGGAAAAGTGACTTTTTGGAAATAAATAATTCACTAAAGTGAATTTCTGGAGGATTCTAGAAGACTCAAGAAAAGGTGAGTTAGAGTGATAAAAGGAGGCTGAGGGTGAGGGACATAACACATTGTTGTGTTGAACTGAAGAGGAGGGTGCTGGCTGAGGAAGAGGAGGTCGATTCAGCTGAGAGAGGAAGGACAATTTAGCAGCAAGCCAAGGGAGCTGAGTGCAGGCTGTTCCAGCTGAGATAGAGGCCGAAAAAGCAGGGCCAAAAAATCAAGGGTCGATTTTTCATGGCCGAAAAAGCAGGCCGAGTTTGCTGGGCTGTAAGAAATTTCTGAATTTTTTCTGCTGCTGTAAATTGAAATTTGTAATTCCTCTGAAGCCAATAAAGCCCATCCTTTGCTGGTTTTCCCCACACTGGGGTTTCCAGGGTATTTTTTGCATCTTCCTCTTTTATGCGATTGGTTTCTATTTGCTTCTGCTGTTCATTTTAGTTAAATAACTCAGCTGTAAATTTAATGCATGATTTTCAGAAGTTATATCAGCATAGGTTAATTTCTGGGTAAAGAAAAATCATTGGCATTTTATTTCTGTTTGCTGAGTTTAAAGAAATTTAACAATCCATAGTAGATTAATGATTAATCATTTGAATGTTAACCATCTAGCAGGTATAAACCTGTAGTGTTAAAACCATATAATAGGAAGTAGACCATAAATCTAAATAATAAAATAGGCTATCCACCAACATGACCAAGGACTTATGTAACATGTTTACAAGGTATGCCTAAGTTCTAGTTTAACTAAATGTTGAAGACAAAAACACTAATTTGAGCTGAAGTCTGTGTCAAATAAAGAAGTGAAAAAGGGAAACAATTATTCTATCTACCTTTCCTTCCTCTTGGCACCACCATGACCTTCACAGCCCCCACATCCGTGTGGTAGTGGAGCCGGGGGTAACTGTGAAGATGAGCCTGGACATGGAGTTCCTCTTGCTGGAGTCTTGGTTAGCGTGCCCATGGCAGTGGATAGGTGTGCATCTTACCACTATCTTCATCATAAAAAAAGCAGTTTCCATGTGCTCTAAACCAATCCTCCATCCTCCAAATTATCCACTTCTGGATTGTTATCCCAACTTCCCAAGTCTTGTATGATTTATCCATCTATGCATCCTCACAATAGTGGGACACCAATCAGAATTTGTAATGCACACAAACCAAGCTCTCTGACTGGTTTACATTCAACTTGTTTCTTTTGACACTGTGGATGACACTATAGGTGCTCGAACACCTCTTTGTGGAAGATGTGTTTAGAACCTGTTACCCCTCAAAATGCAGGGCCTCTTTGAGGCTTTCAGAGGCATGATAGCAAAGGAGTACTGTTCTGATGTAGTAAAATGATGCTACCTCCTTTGGATCTATTGTGACAGCACGAAAATACATTATTTCGAGCATGATTGAGGTTTATCTTCCAGCATTTGTTCAGGGTCAGATCAGTGTCATACTATTTCAGATATGTCATCATTTATGACTTCAGATTAGGGGAAAGACGAAGTAGGAGCATGCTACTGGAGACTTCGTAGCACATGTTGAAGAGGCCTCTGTTGATTGTGTATGAATAGGATATGAGTCCAAACTTGGGGTTGGAAAGGGTTTCACCGATGGAAATATAGACTCTTCCAGGAACCAATGATGCGTAAACTGTGTCGAACTAGGACCAATCAATATCCAAATGGAACAGATTCTAGCTTCTCCTGGAATCGTTTCCGATGCCAAATTAATCCCAACCCAATTGGTTTCATAAGGCAGGATCATCCCTATCCTTAGCTGCAGCATCGGATCAAACCCTAACTATTTCCATCCATCCCGTTGCACATAATGATCAATTCCCAGCTTTGGGATTTCTTTATTAATTGCCTGTACCCCTTCTTTATTCCTTTAGAAGAGCAAGGTTTCCAAGAGAAAAGATAGCAATGATTAGTGTCAAAGTTTATGTTGCCGGTTTGTATGTGGATGCTACAACGATATCATACTTGGCTGCATGGGGTGGAAAATTGGGAAGTCAGATTGAACAACATAATCTCTTTTTCAATTCTATTTTTGAAGCACCTGTTGAGAAATGATTGCAGATCGTTTCGGTTTGTGAGATAGATGGGGAAACTTTCTGTTTTTTTTTTAGACGAGGCTCTTTCACCAAGGCTTAAAACTACGGGAGCTGCTCAACAAAAGGCTCTTGATATCTTTAGTGAAACATTTCTGTAATCATGTCCTACAAGTTTAATTTTTCAGATCGAAATTTATCAAAGGTATCACATTTCAAAGATTTTATTGTGAAGATATAAAAAGATTCGTTGATGGTTAAATGCCATATTTTTAATCATGTTTGAAGAATTTGTATTTGCATTTAGTATGGTTTGACTAGTTTACAGAACTTTTATCACGCCAATCTGCACAGACTGATTTACCTAATAACTATAGGCAAACCAACCGTGAAAAATGGTTGGAAAGCCTCTCCGTTTGGACTGGTGCTTTTCCAGTCTTAGGGGTGTCTTCCTGAAAGGTGTATGCTGCCATCTAATCAACAAATCTGCACAAAAAGGACTCTCTCTTGGGCTGTCTGTAAACAATCAAGAGTGAGGGTAAGGGTAAGTGTCAAACAACAATTTTAAGTGGTTGAGATCAAATCCTAGCAATAGTTGTAACAACGAATTTAATGGACATGAGTGAAGTGAATGTTTTCCGTAGGTGAAGAAGATTCAAAATAAGTGCACTATAAACTACCATAACACTCCAAAACAACTTAATCAATGACATCCAGTAGGTTCAAAGAGCTAGAACAAAGCAGAATTTTACCAAATCACATATTACCCAAGAGATTGATTACATCATAGTGAGTCATAGATGACAGGCTGCCATGGATCTCCTTGCCTGCATTGGAGGTAGTGGTCTTAGGCCTGGAGGATGGGAGAGTGAAGAACTGTCCGCTGCTACAAAACTGCCAAGAGAATGAATTGTCTAACCCACTCTCCTCCTATCAACAGTGTATAAATAGAACGTCTATGAATGAATAATGACTCGCCCTAACTACATGTGGAGGAAAGCAAGAAAAACACGCCACCTCATATCATCCTTTGCATGGCTGCCAACCAAGTTTACTCGCTGATTTGGAAGCCTCTTTTCTTCTGTTTACTCACTGTTATTTTTGGAAATATCATCATGATTACTAATGGCGACAAAACGGTCAAGAAGATCTTTTCTTTTGATATCTATAAACAGCAAAAAAGTCAATTTCGTCACCTTTTTCTGCCGTTTCTTATTCTCTAATTCATGGAGTGTCTTCTCCTTAATTCTCTGGCTGTACTTTTCTTTTATTTGCTGGCTATAAGATTATGTTAGCCAACATGCCAATCACATAAAGGGAAACTAAAAAACCCTTTCACCAGTTCATTTGGCAACAACAGTTCTTAATGTAAAATGTCAGACTCCAACCCAGTTTCAGTGTTGCTGATTTTTCAGCCAATGTTTAATGCCCAAAGCCAGTTTTATGACAACCAATTAAACTGAGTGTAAAATAATTTTTTCAGAACTAAAACATGAGGATTCTGAACATCGTTTAACGCAGAAATAAAATATATCAGCAGTACATAAAAACTCAGAAAATAACAGTGATTTTTGGTTTAACGATGACCCTGGAAAAACCCACAAGGGGAAAACCAGTGAGAGAGGGAGTTTTTGTTATTTGTGAGCTTCAGAGAAATTCTGTTACAACATATTCATCTTCAGAAATTTAATGACAAACTTATCTCGAAAACCGTGCCAAGTCTTCACACAAGTTCTGACGATATAAAGTGGAATCCACCAACTGTGACTCAGAAGCATGAAGCTTCTTCCAGTTGGTAATCATGGGAGTGGTCATGGGCCTACAATCCTCCATCTGAAATCTCCTCAGAATGTCACACACATACTTCCCCTGTCCTAGGAAGATGTGTCCAAGCTCCTGCCAAACCTCCAATCCCAAAAAATAGTGCATCAGTCCAATATCAGTGATCTCAAACTCTGAAGCAAGGCTCTCCTTGCCGCTAGTCATGAGTCTCTCTGCCCCTGTAATGAAAAGATCATCCACATGTAGCAAGAGAATGAGAGGATCCTCTCCAACCACAATGAAGTATAGGTTGTGATCCGCCTCACTCTTCTCAAAGCCCAACTGTTGCAAATAGGCATCAATCCTCGAATACCAAGCTCTGGGAGGTTGTTTCAGCCCATACAATGCCTTCTTCAGTCTACACACATGAGACTCTCTCCCATGCACCGCAAAGCCCAATGGCTGCTCAATATACACCTCCTCCTGTATAAGACCATTCGTAAATGCGGTCTTCACATCCGTCTGGTGGATCTTCCAACCCATCTCTACTGCAATGGAAATCATCGACCTGATCGAGGTATATCTAGCAACCGACGCAAAGGTCTCATCATAATCAACTCCCTCAACCTGTGAGAGCCCTCGAGCCACAAAGCGAGCTTTGTACCTCTCAATGTTGCCATCTGCAACATGCTTGAGTTTATAAAGCCATCTGGAAGTCACCACTGACTTCCCCTCAGGTTTAGGAACAACTTCCCAGACATCATTCTTCATGATGGAATTGTACTCTTCCATCATGGCATCTCTCCAAACCTGTCTACCAGTAGCCTCCTCAAAGGTGGAAGGCTCAGACTCCCGTATACTGCTCACCATCGCGATGAAACTGCAAAACCTCTCGGGAGGTTTACTCTCCCTCACAGCCTGCCTAGGATTCCCCACTGAACCCTGTGCCTCCCTCAAAGTATCCTAAAGCCACTTGGGCTTCCTCCTCTCTGAAGTAGTGTCCCGTGGAGGGGACTCTCCCTACTCAACCCCATCTCCTGAAGACTGTGATCCTGAAGTAGACTCTGGAGTACCCGATCCTGAAACCTGTGGACTAGTAACCTGCGATCCTGAGATCTGCGACCCTGTCACCTGTGGACCAGTCATCACCGAAACTGGTGGCCCCGAACTCTATGTCACTGTAGTCTATTGCGGACTCACCTGAATCTGAGGTGATGGCTGCTCACCCCTCTCTGTCCCTCCTGACTTCCTAAAGGCTCCATCCTCCTCAAATCTCACATCCCTCCTCAAAACAGTTTTCCTCAAGGAAGGAAGGTATATACGGAAAGCCTTTGAAGTCTCGCTATACCCAACAAAGATCCCTCTCTCTGCCGTGGGCTCTAGCTTTGTCCTCTTCTCAGAAGGGACATGTGAAAATGTGATGCACCCAAATATCCGAAAGTGCCCCACCTCAGGCTTCTTCCCAAAAAAAGCCTCCTCAGGAGTTATACTCCCCACTGCCATGTGTGGACTCCTGTTCTGCAGATAAACTGTAGTGTAGCATGCCTCAACCCAAAGAAATAGTGGCAGCCCCTGATCATGTAGCATGGCTCTCGCAGTCCCAACAATGGCCATGTTCTTCCTCTCAGCAACCCCATTCTGCTGTGGGTTGTAAGGACCAATCAACTCTCTCCTGATGCCTTCTCCTGCACAAAAGTCCATGAACTCCTTGGAGGTATACTCACCCCCATTGTCTGTCCTCAAAAGTCTGATTTTCTTTCCTGTCTGGTTCTCCACAAGAGCTTTGAACTCTTGGAACCGACTGAAGATCTGTCCTTTGGTCTTCATGAAGAAAATCCAAGACTTATGTGAGAAGTCATCAATGAATATAACATAGTATAAACAACTAGTCAACGATGCCGAAAACATTGGGCCACATACATCAGAATGAATAAGATCAAGGATACCTGCTGCTCTACTGTCACTGCTAGGAAAAGCAGTCTTGGTGTACTTTCCCAAAGCACACCCTTTGCACAGCTCCTGGTGCTCTGTACTGAAATCTGGAACTCTAGTCACAATCTCCCTCAGTAACCTTAAAGCCCCATGGTGCAAATGTGCCATCCTCCTGTGCCATAGCTCACATAGATCATTGCTGCTGGTAGTATGAATCCATTCTCTCGTTGGCTGGAACATAAGCTTGTACAACTTCTCATGTCTAGTCCCAATCACTTTGGCCGAAGTGATACTAGACTCCTTGGGGAAAAGGAGCACCTGCCCATCACGGAACAACACCTCATAGCCCCTCTCCTCAATAGCATAAACTGACACTAAGTTCTTCAAGGCCGGAACATATAGGACCTCTCTCAACAACATGGGAGGCAAAGACTCCCTCTGAAATGATACTGTCCCACAACAAACTGCCTTGACCACCCGGTCATCTCCAAGCACCACCTCAACATCACCAATCTGAGTAAGATTTGTCAAGTGCTCACGAACCCTTGTCATATGGCGGGAGGCACCACTGTCAATATACCACACATCTGAATGAGTGGTTCTCGTGGAAAGACACGCAACCAAGGAAAATTCCTTGTCAAACTTGGTGGAGAACACTTCCACCGCTGTTGAAGCTGCTGTTTGTTTCTTCTTCTTGTTCAGACACTGACCTGCATAAGGCCCAAACTTGTGGCATGCAAAGCACTTGACTTTTCTCATGTCCTTCTTCCCTTCACCCTTCGGTTTGTTTCCTCCCTTAGGACCCTTTTTGAACTTCTTCTTGCTGTTGGCAGCAAGAGCCACATTCTCCTCATCGTGACCTGTAGATGAACTGCCATGTACATAACCTCTCCGTGTCTCCTCCTGAACAATGTCATCCCAAAGATGTTCCCAATTGGGAAGCTTCTCCCTAGCCACAATGCCCTCAACAAAAACAACCCATTGTTTGGAAACTCCATTCAATGCTGTCCTCACAAGCTCACTGTCAACTATGGCCTCCCCCACAGCTCCAAGATCATCTCTCACATGTGTCAACCTGGTAAGATATGTGACCACATTTTCAGCCTTGGTCATTTTAATGCTCTTTAGTTTTTCCCTCAAAACCATTTTCAGGTTTTCATTTGTACTCTGGTACAACTTTGTCAAAGACTCCCACATCTCATAGGAACTGTTTTCCCTGTCAAGTGTGGAATCAAATGGTGGTCCTTGATGGCATCGAGAATAATCTTCTTAGCCTTGATACTCTTCTTATTGTATGCTGCAAGAAGAGTAGCATCAGTAGGTACAACCACAGGATGTGTTGTGGTATTTTCAACAATGTCCCACAACTCATTTTCTTGCAACAACAAGATCATCCTCTCTTTCCAAGCACCAAAATTTGCTGCTCCATCAAGTCTGTCCTCAACTCTCAAACCTGTAGCCATTGACCCCTTTCTACTGAAAATGAAAAATTCAAAATTTTGTCTGGTGAAGTGACTGCTGTCTCAATTTTCTGACTTTGCTGAAATATTTTTGCTTCTCTTTAACTTAGCTCTGATACCATGTAAAATTTCAGACCCCAACCCAGTTTCAGTCTCGCTAATTTTTCAGCCAATGTTTAATGCCCAAACCCAGTTTTATGACAGCCAATTAAACTCAGCATAAAATAATTTTTTTAGAACTGAAACATGAGGATTCTGAACATCGTTTAACGCAGAAATAAAATATATCAGCAACACATAAAAACTCAGAAAATAACATAGTGATTTTTGGTCTAACAATGACCCTGGAAAAACCCACAAGGGGAAAACCAGTGAGAGAGGGAGTTTTTATTATTTGTGAGTTTCAAAGAAATTCTGTTACAACGTATTCATTTTCAGAAATTTAATGACAAAGTTATCTCGAAAACTGTGCCAAGTCTTCACACAAGTTCTAAGCCAAACTCAAAATTCTTGCCAGAATTTTCTGCACCAAAGTACAGGTCTGCTCCTCAATCTTTGTGCCTCTAACTTGCTGTACGGATGCTTCGAAATACGTGCCAACTGTTACAGCTCAAAACTGAGCATTAAATGCTGTACGACCGCCTTGGAAAATGTGCCAAAACCACCCAAAAATTACCACAAAAACTTTCCTCGATTTCATTTGAACTTTGGGGTTTATTCTTAGTGGGCTTGTGTTTAGCTGTTAGAGGCTTGGTGTGGGGTCCACAATCCTTTCTATGTCATTAACATGAGAGGAAAAAGGAGATTCGTGGAGGCCATAGTATCCTATCCAGCAGGGAGGCAGAGGCCGTACGATTTCTGGGGCTGTGTAGCCAGCAGGTAGATCTAGTAGATCTGAGGTACTAGCAGACAAATCTAGTAGATCTGAGGTACCAATGGACAGATCTAGTGCAGATCTGAGGTACCAGTGGGCAGATCTAATAGATCTGAGGTACCAATGGATAGATCTAGCAGATATGAAGTACCAACAGAAAGATCTAGCAGATTTGAGGTACTAGTGGACAGATCTAGCAGATTTGAGGTACCAACGGACAAATCTAACAGATCTGAGGTACCGGTGGGTAGATTTAGTATATCTGAGGTACCAGCAGACAGATCTAACAGATTTGAAGTACTGACGAACAGATCTAGTACAAAGCTGAGGTACTGGTGGACAGATCTAGTGCAGATCTAAGATATCAACAGGAAAATCTTGCAGATTTGAGGTACCAACAGGCAGATCTTGCAGATCCGAGGACCACCAAGCAGATCTAGTGCAGATTTGAGTGTCTAGCAGGCAAATTTGGGTAGATCAGGTAGATGGTTTCTTCCGCTAAGGGCCAGAACAACTAGGTTCTGCTGTAGTTTGATTCTTTTTCTTAGTGGGCTATTTTCTTAGTTAGGGAGCCCTTGTAAGCTTGGAGTAATTTAATGAAAAGCTGATCTTTCAAGGGAAAAAATTTCTGAGTGTGGGGAAGTTGGTGTATTTTGCTTCTGCTGTATTTTTTTATTCCCAACAGTTAAATTTTCAGTCAGTGCATTTCATTCTGTGTTCAGAAATATTATTTTCTGCAAGTTTTGCTTGAGAACATAAGGTGGTAAAGTGTCTAGGTAAGATTTTAACAATTGTGTTGATAGTCTCTTGTTAGATTTGACTGTGATTTGATTTGGTGAACCTGAAGTGGCAAAGACATAATGGAGACAATGTTGAGTAGAGAAGTGAGTACTATGCAGTGATGAGAGGACAGATGGGAAAAGGACAAATGAGAAGAACAACTGGCAAGAGGAGACAAAAACAAGAGGAAGAACAAGCATCTATATCTGGAGGAATATATGTAGAAAAAAAGCAACGACAACTAGAGAAATGTGATGAGTAGTATGTGAGCATGAGAAACCTACTACTGTTTTTGAATATCAATGGAGGGAGGAATGGCTATGATCTTGAAAGAGAAGTTGGTCACAGGCTAGGAAGACTAAGATGGCTACTGACTAGGAAGCTGAAGATGGCCATAGGCTAAAGGAGTGAAGTTCATTGATACCATTTGAGTAGAGAAGTGAGTACTATGTAGTGATGAGAGGACAGATGGGAAAAGGACAAAATAGAAGAACTGGCAAGAGGAGACAAAAACAAGAGGAAGAACAAGCATCGATATCTGGAGGAATATATGTAGAAAAAAAGCAACAACTAGAGAAATGTGTTGAGTAGTATGTGAGCATGAGAAACCTACTACTGTTTTTGAATATTGATGGAGGGAGGAATGACTATGATCTTTAAAGAGAAGTTGGTCACAGGCGAGGAAGATTAAGATGGCTACTGACTAGGAAGCTGAAGATGGCCATAGGCTAAAGGAGTGAAGTTCATTGATACTATTTGATGTGTGTATCAATCTTACACATTCTAATATATTTGCAAGGAAAACAAATGTTTAGGAGTTATTTATACATGGTGATTTGGAGTCAAGAGGACTATGTACTATGTAGTGATGAGAGGACAGATGGGAAAAGGACAAATTAGAAGAACAACTGGCAAGAGGAGACAAAAACAAGAGGAAGAACAAGCATCGATATCTGGAGGAATATATGTAGAAAAAAAGCAACAACTAGAGAAATGTGATGAGTAGTATGTGAGCATGAGAAACCTACTACTGTTTTTGAATATTGATGGAGGGAGGAATGACTATGATCTTGAAAGAGAAGTTGGTCACAGGCTTGGAAGACTAAGATGGCTACTGACTAGGAAGCTGAAGATGGCCATAGGCTAAAAGAGTGAAGTTCATTGATACTATTTGATGTGTGTATCAATCTTACACATTCTAATATATTTGCAAGGAAAACAAATGTTTAGGAGTCATTTATACATGGTGATTTGGAGTCAAGAGGACTATGTCATATATAAGTCACAAAAGACATGACTTTACTTCAATACACACTTCTACATAATACAAATAATCATTAATAGCGATAGTTAGGTTCATAACAACTTGATTTTGTATGTCATCTATGAAGTATTAATGAGTGCACATATTGCAACGAGAAATGGATCCATGTCTGTTAGATTTAGGGAAAAAATAGAGAAAACAGTAATTCTTTTTCAATTCTGTTCACTAGTATTAATTTAGATCAGCACATTAAACCAAGACATAAACAGATCTGAATATATAAAATTAAATTCTGAACATAAACAAAATTTCTGAGTGCAGAAAATAAACCTTAGCTTACCTCTTAGCCAATGAAGAATGTACCTGTCACATGTGTGGATGTAATCCTCTTTAATATGCTCAGAAAATCAGTTTAAGGTTCATGGATAAAAACTCTAGGGTTTTGATCTCTATCATGAGGATTGATAAACAGTTTTGCCAAGGAGAGGACCACAAGCAAGGCTGGAGTAAAACACTTAACTATTGTCCAAATCTGAGACTGTAATACCCTACAGCAATCACAACCTTCAAGCTAGAGAAGGTACCAACAAAAGGGACAGAAAACCCTTCAAGAGGAAAGCAACAGCAAATGGGACAGCAAACCCTTAAAGAGGAAGGTAACAGCAAATGGGACAGCAAACCCTTCAAGAGGAAGGTAACAACAAATGGGACAGCAAAGAAGAGGAGAAGCCACCAGCAAATGGGGCAGCAAGGAAGAGGAGAAGCCACTGGAGCCTCAACACACTCAGCGGCAGCCTCAAAGAAGGGCTGCGACACGTCTACACAGTCAAGGGGAGGTCCGCGGCTCCTTTACACAGTCACGGCAGCCAAAGGGAGAGTTCACGGTAATCCTGGACAGTCAAGGAGAGGTCCGACACCTCTACACCAGTAAGAAAAACGGATGGAGCTCCCAGCCAATAAGAGTCCAAACAAAAATGCCTCAGATCTGAAAAGAAGAACCCTTAGAGAAGCTGTACCATCACCAAAGAAAGACAACCTGAGGTAGCCGCAGCAATAGAAGAATGAGGAGTCAGTGAATGTGTTAAAATGAGAGGGGGAGGTTTCCTTATATAGTTTTATGAAGAAGGGTAGGGCTAAAATAAAACAATTAAATAATGACAATTTGATTAATATAAATATTAATTAAATGTCAAATAAGTCAAAGTAACTTATAAAAACCCAACACCACATAAAACAAGAAGGAAAACAAAACAACAAGCAAGGGGGAACTTTTAAGACAAAGTCAAGGGGGTCCTCAATGGCAAAACATGTCCACATAAGTCTCATAATGGCTTATAAACTTTTATCATCACTTCATAAGAGGGCACATCAACAATGTGGTCATGTCCATCTTCTTAGCTACTCCTAGGTCTCATGGACCATCCCGGGAGAGAGGAAGAGGATCACACATCATCACATCTTGGTATTTAGCCAAGATCTATTTGGTCCAAGACCAAGTTGCCCCAGAACACATCTGGGGGCCTTAGAACACATCTAGGGTCTGATCCACCAAGGTACAAGACCAAGGATCAACCCATGCATTAAGCAAGGGTTCCTTGGAACACATCCAGGGGCCCTAGAACACATCTAGGGACTTACATCAACCACCAAGGAACACATCCAAGGATCAATCCAAGCTCCGGGCAAGGATTCCATGGAACACATCCAAGGGCCCTAGAACACATCTAGGGACTTACTGCTTGGTCCTAGACCAAGAAACCCCAGGAGTGTACTGAGGGCCCTAGTCCTCAGCTAGGGTCTTATGCCATCCTTTCGGAGAATGGCTCTTGCAGCTACAGTAATTTCAACAATTTCATCTTTTGATGGTTACATAAGTTTTATTACTAAATTGAAAGCTACACTTGAGCACTCTACAAGAAGTTATCTTCTTGACTAGAGAATAATTAGATAAGGTGAGATAATTTTATTAATGTACATAGGTGATCGAAAGAATAGGTCAATGGGACTAGAAAATACAAGGAACAATCATAATGTGGAAGTGCTAAGTGCTAAATTAAAAGCTACACTTGAGCACTCTACAAAAAGTTATCTTCTTGACTAGAGAATAATTAGATAAGGTGAGATAATTTTATTAATGTACATAGGTGATCGAAACAATAGGTCAATGGGACTAGAAAATACAAAGAAAAAACGTAATTTGGAAGTGCTAAGGTAACTTTTGAAAACTATGAGCTATAGAGAATTGAGATATGAGTGAAAATGAAAGAAAAGAGAGTAAGGGAGGGTGGCCCAAGGGGTAAGCCCTATAAAAGAGGGAATTTGTACTCAACATTAAATATAGTGGTAGATGTGGAGAAGGTGTAGAGCCATCCTCGTCCTCAACAATCATTGTGAAAGTACCAAAGGAGTGCCTGATAATGTCCTTTGAGGAGCGCTTTGTGTTAAAATAATGTTACTGCAAAGTGTATTCTTATTATTCTTTGATATATTATTCATTGGATCAATCCCCATTGCGGATTGATCATGTCGGTTATTATAAAGGACCAAATCCCCTTTTGTGGATTGGTCAAAAGATAATTGTAATAGGCAGAATAAGAAGTCGGCCCCAGAAAATATTAAAGAGGCGCTGAATTATAATAAAGGTGGTTATAACCACCCAGTTGGAGAAGTCGGCCCTGCTAATGAAGAGACACTTCACACGTGCCGGTCTAATATAAATAAGGAGGCTAGCACCTCACCTAGACACAACTCACTTGCTCATTTTGAGAGGCAAGTTTCGGAATTGCAGAAGAAGGAGAGAGAGTGGCGCATCTTTGGGATAGGAACTTCTGTTTTAGTTTGAGTTATCTCTTGGCATTGTATTGGCTATCTATAATAAGGAAGTTTTGCTGGGTTTTCTTCCCCTAGAGGGTTTCCCAGGATAAATGCTGTGTCTCTTGTGATTGTGTATTTCTCAATGATCTTGTATTATGCTATTTTTATCTATTGAAATGCAAAGAACTATAATAATGGCGTAAACATTAACACTTTGGGGTTGAGAGGGCTTTACTAGGTGATCTTGGTGGGAGCCCCTAGGTGGTCAATCAAAGCTCTCCTAACATTTGAGGTCAGGGGGGTAGAAGTTGTACATGTTGTTTAATATTCGGCCTGTTGTGATGAGGCTTGAAGGGTAGACGACCCCTGGGATAGAAGCAAATAAAGTGGCTTCGGGACGTCTCGGCCCTTGCCAAGTCACAAGTTCCTGCTAGTATTGGCTTGCAGGCTGTTAGTGCTAGCTACACACCGTTTTACTTTGAACATTTGAGGTCAAACAGAGGAACCTTGTGATGGGCATCTGGTTACTCAATCTGGGCTGGACGACAACATCACACTGAGGGTGGGTACATCTCCGCGGCCTAGTGAAAGTGGGTTGTTTAGTAACAAAAAGGGAGGATATGCACTGTCTCACTGACCTAGCATCATATGCGTCCAAGAGTATGAAATTTGCATGATGCTTAGTGTCTCTAGTCACCAAGATAGGTTGAAAAAGGGAGGTAATCAATCTATTGGGGCAGGGTTTGGATAAATCTCATAAGGTCTGCCATCTTTGAGTAAGTTCCTCCGCGTATGTAGACAGCTAGACACTTATGATCAGAATATCGAAAGAAGGTAGCAAGTGACCATCCAGACTCCTGGTATAAACAATGATATATCCCATGGATCTCATAATATATGGGACATATGAGGGAAAACATCATACAATGCATGCCTAGGACTCTAATGTAGGAGCATCAAGGAAGTTAATATTTGTTTATAACTTATAACCAAAATGCAAGAACATCAAATCAATTAGATGCCTCTTCACCCTTCCCTCGATAATCTCTTTCGATTAAATCAGTGGGTTTTACCTATCAGACTTATCAACCAGATGTGGTTATATCAGACTTATCAACCAGATGTGGTTATGTACCTTGAGGGGTCAGGAGACTTAGGTAACAAGCGGATTGTGACCATGTATGATTTACAGTCTATGGACTATATATTTTGAAAAGTTTTTATTACTATTTAGTTCTGATTGTTACACTTAAGAAAATTAAATGGTTGCATAGTACATGAAATCTTGAGCATCACTACTTAGCATTCAATCTTGATGGACTTCATTAATGCCTTTGTAATATTGTGTTGAAAATGTCAGGCTTTTTGGATCTTGGAGGTACATTGTATCCTGTGTCTATAGAGGTTAAGGGAGATGTATCCATACAATGAAATGCATACATTGTTAGTCACGATGGTTGATGGTCGGTGATTGAATAACATTATGGATGGTTGTTATATGACTGAATTAACCCACTCTGCTGTCCAGACTATTCTATACATATAAAATAGCAAAGGTAGATTGTCATGGATGTGGCATTTTGCTTGCTGCTGTTATACTTGTAATTTTTGAAGTTTCTTATTCCCAGAACCATTTATTGTATCCAGAAATTGCATGATCAAACAATTTGTGAAACTTGTTACCTTTAATTATGAGGAACATTTTATAGACATGGTTTTGTGTCTAGAAGAAAATGTCTCTTAAATATGGATTCTCGAGTGTTTTACGAGTTCCCAGCTGTTCAGGCATGAAGGCATTGAAGCTTAAATGTAATGGTGGGGTCAAAATTGGTGCTTCTTGAAATGGAGCTCTGGCACCATTTTTCCCTTTAATTTACATTTATGATATGAGAAAAATATTCAATATGAAAATGCATGATCCTGAATCAATTAAAATTTCATGGTTTATTTGATTGGCACCATCTTTATGAAATTTGAAATGCATTATTATATCACATTGTTAAATCAAACCCATCTATATAGACCTTCTTGACCGTGGCTGGAGAAGATCTGGAAAGTTTCTTTACAAACCTGAAATGGAAAGGACGTGCTGCCCCTCTTACACTATTCGTCTCAAGGTAGATGCGTTTGTTCCAACAAAAGAGCAAAAACGTGTCCAGCGGCGGATTCAGAGGTATATTTGAAGTTTACAATGTTACATGTGAGATTCATTTTAAAGTTACTTCACAGTTATTACTTTTCTGAGATTAGTTTAGTGAGGTACTACTGCTTTGTATAGTTTTCTTTATCCTTTCCAGCAATGTTGATATTGTTGACTATCATAGAACTTGTTCTGTTTGCTGCCAATTAAAGTAAATTGTGATAATTTAATCTTGCAGATATATGGATGGCACATATGATGGATCCAGGACTGTAGGAAATAGACCAAAGGAAGATAAAATTAAGTCTAGAGGGTCATCTAGCTCTACGGAAAATATGTTTGCAACTACAGAAAAGCCAGAGACTTCTGCATCTACTAAGGGACCATCTATTACAGTAAATTCAAAGATAGCTGAAGTGGATGGGACTGCAAAAAATATATCAAGCAAAATTGATGATGCAGTGAAGGTTTGTGTTGAAATTGGAGAATTACCTGCTGACATTAACTTTCCCCGTACAGCTGTGAAAAAAGTGACAGCTGATATGAAGAAAAAATTGAAGGGAGTTTCTAGAGACTTAGAATACACCAGCAGTGTTTCATTTCAAATCGCAGCTATCCTGAGACGCAAGCTAGTGCCAGAAAACATAAAGAGTGCATGTGACATTTCACCAGAAGTCAAAGGTCAGAAAGAAAGATCACATGAAGTTTCTCCCATGGTAATAGCAGAGAAATTAGCTTCCAATCTAGAAATGCCTGAAGGACTTTCCGGTTTCCTTGTAAAAGCTTGTAATGGCCATCTCAATTTCATGTCTCTCAGTGGATCAGAAGATTCAGTACAGAATTTTCATGGTGAAGCTTTTCCAGTCAAGGAATGTGATATACTATCTACAAGGAAG
>ML785935.1:385476-411490 GCA_009831015.1 Picea engelmannii
TCTTGAGTAGCCACGGGTCTCCTTAAAGACTACTAGAGTGGAGTCTCTTCAGTGTGTGGGCTGTGTGCAAGGTGCGGCACCTTCTACTCTTGAGGTTACAGCCATATGACTCCCCTTTGTT
This sequence comes from Picea engelmannii, assembly GCA_009831015.1. Classification (NCBI taxonomy): domain Eukaryota; kingdom Viridiplantae; phylum Streptophyta; class Pinopsida; order Pinales; family Pinaceae; genus Picea; species Picea engelmannii. Next base: position 385,598 of record ML785935.1, read on the forward strand.
TGCTGTGTGGAGAGACCTATAGTCTATGGCCCCTTTTGCTAGAATAAAATGTGAGGTGCCTTGTGCTGAGGCTTACATGAAGGTTTCAGTCCAGTTCTCTGTTGAAGCAAGGGTTTAATGGTTAAGTCTTTTACTGGGAGGGTTTGGTTTATTCTTTGTGTTGTCCCCAGTGGCCTTTAGGCTTGATGGCATGAAAGTTCCTTCTATCTTTGGCATAGAGATCTCAGTTGATCCTGAACTGAACCTTTGTCTGAGCATTACAACCGGATCTCTTCCTTTTGTGGTTACTGTGACATCTTCATTGGTAGGTTGCTGTATCAGGTATGTGTTTCACCTATCTGAATTTGAATTTGCTTCAGGACTGATCTAATCTAGTTTGAATGGTGTGGATCTAAAGATGTATATGCTGTGAAATGTTTAGGCAGTTTCTTTAGATCTGAAAATTTGTTATTATATAGATCTGCTGTTGCATTTATAGAGTTGTTCTTTACTATCTATGATCTGAACTATTTTTCTTATGAGTTCTGAGTTGTTTCAACTTTCTATAAGCTGCCACTGACTGTTACAGATCTGTCCTTCTATATGCTGTTACCTCTGTTTTCAGTTTCAGATCTGAGTTGAGTGTTTAGTCCTATACATGCAGTGTTTAGATCTGTTTCTTAAATCTGATTCTATATGCATATGTGATCAGAGATCCGTTATTAAGTTGCTGCAGTCTGCCTTACATGGGGTCTATCCTTGATGTACAGATCTAATTTGTCTTAATTATTGGAAAAATTAAAAGAGACTAATATTCTGCTAATTTTACCCTAAAATCTAACACTAAACAACTAATATCCTCCAATTAATTTGAGAGGACCAGTCAACAAACAATATAATATGGTGGACTAATGCCACATGCACAATTTCCAATAGATAGATGGTCCGAGAAAGTGGACGCCCTCAAAATCTTGTGATGGACGAAGTCAAACCATGAAGAATAACCTCCTAAAAGGTGATCGATCCAATGTGAGATAGCAATATGCTAAAAATAAGCCAAATGACTAGCTCCTAGCCTCCAAAATCATCACACATGTAACCTCAAAGCAAGAGAGAGAGGGTCATCCTCTCAAAATCCTCCAATATATCCTCAAACGAAGTCAAATGTGTGAGAGAGATGGCATGAATGGGATCCCAAGTAGCAATCTCGGTCCAAGATCCAACATAGATGTGAATCATCCCCTCTACAATGGCATGTGTGAGCTCAATAGGGGTATGACTCAACTCCCAAGCACAACGACTCAACTCCCAAGCACAACGATCTCCATAAGCCAAGCCAAATGAAGTGGATCCTAAGGAAGGTTGACTAACAAATAAAAGTCACCATGAAGCATGTGCTAAGTCAACTCAAACTAGACTAACATCCAAATACATGGGGTGACTCCTCTCCAATGATAAAATAATAATAAACCAAGAGAAATGCCTCCACATTTGTGAAAATAGGGAAGCATCCAACCAAAATAATGTGTATATCCATCAAAAGGCGTGTCCCCAACGTCAAAACATGCCAAAAAGGCGAGGTGCTCTAGGATAATAGTCATACATGACAAAAAGGGAGGGTCAGCCCCTCAAGACATGACATGTCACCATGAAAATCCATGTAATAGAGGGAGTGCTCTATGAAAACCAAACATCATGATAGGGCCACCATAATCATCTCTAGTGCTAAGGTGCTCTCACCAAGGGGTACAATATCATCATGTGTAAAGCATATCTGATACATGAATGTCCCACCATGTAACCTTTGAAACTGAGACACATCCACTGTGCTAGGGGATATCATCATGTAGCAAGACTCGTGATCAATCTCATCTCATCATGTCCTTTGAATAATCAAACTGAAGTGCTCATTGTTGAAATTAGTGCAGCTGCAAGAGCATTCTCCGGAGGATAGCTAAGACCCTAGCTGAGATCTAGGGCCCCCAGTGCACTCCTGGGTTTTTTGGTTTGGGGCCAAGCAGTTAAAGCCATGGCAAAAGACCCTAGTGAGGGCCCCTAGTATAATGCTGGGGTTCTTGGTCAAGGACCAAGAGTAAGTCCTTAGATGTGTTCAAGGGCCCTTGGATGTGTTCCAGGGAATCCTTGCTCGGTGCTTGGATTAAGCCTTGGATGTGTTCCTTGGTGGTTGATGATATATGTCCCTAGATGTGTTCCAGGGAATCCTTGCTTGATGCTTGGATTGATCCTTGGATGTGTTCCTTGGTGGTTGATGATGTAAGTCCCTAGATGTGTTCTAGAGCCCCTGGATGTGTTCCAGGGAATCCTTGCTTAACGCTTGGGTTGATCGTTGGTCTTGTACCTTGGTGGATAAGATCCTAGATGTGTTTTGGGGCCCTCAGATGTGTTCTGGGGTAACTTGGTCTGGGACCAGGTGGATCTTGGTTGAGTACCAAGATGTGATGATGTGTGATCTTCTTCCTCTCTCTTGGGATGGTCCATGAGACCTAGGAGTAGCTATGAAGATAGACATGACCACATTATTGATGTTTCCTCTTATGCAGTGATGATAAAAGTTTATAAGCCATCATGAGACTTATGTGCACAGTTTGCCATTGATGAAGACCCCTTTGACTTTGTCATACAGCCTCATCTTGCTTGAACCTAGTTCCCCTTCTTGTTTAATGTGGTGTTGGTCTTCTTTAGTCACTTCGACTTAATTGACTTTTAATTAATATTTTTATTAATTAAAATTATTAATTATCTTTTATTTATTTTATTTTTATTAGGGTTTGACTTAATCCTAAAGATAGGGTTAAATTAGAAAACCCTAACCTACCCACCTATGCTATAAATAAAAGCCTACCCCTCTCTCATTCTTACACACACTCTCTTCTCATTCTTCTTAGTCTGATTTTTGCTGTGGCTACTTCAGATTGTTTTTTCTTGGTTTTGGTACGGCTCCCCTAGAGGACTGGTTCTTTCAGTTTTGAGGTATTGTTTGGACACTTGTTCTTCTCTTGGTTGGGAGCTTCAGTCTGGTATTGTTTGCTGGTTTAGAGGTGCTACGGACCTCCCCTTGGCTGCCTATGCATACTATGGATCTCCCCTTGGCTGCCTATGCATGCTACGGACCTTCCCTTGGCTGACTATATGTGCAGTGGACTGTCCCTTGACTGTTTTGAGGAGCTGCGGACCTCCTTCTTGCTGCTGTGGGTGCCACGGCCCCTTTTTTGCCCCCACCGTGTGCTGCTTCTGTGTGTTGTAACTTGTAAGGGTGCGGTGGCCTCCATTACTCTTATTCTTGCTGCTGCTGTGTGTGTTGAGGGTGCCACTACCTCCTAGGCAGCCCTTGGCTCCTCCTTTATTGCTGGTGCTTTCTCCTTGCTGTCCCTGTTGTTGATGCCATTCATTACATTGAAGGGTTTTGTTGCTGTAGCAAATTACAGTTCAGTTTGGACAGTTTGTTTTGGGTGTTTGCTTCAGCTCTTTTTGTAGTCCTCCTTGGCAAAACTGTCTACCTAATATCATGGTAGATATCAAAACCCTTGAGTTTTGATCCATGATCTTTAAGCTAATTTTCTGAGCATATTAAAGAGGACAGCATTCATATGTCAGGTACATCCTGATTGGCTAAAGGTAAAGCTCAGAATTATTATTTGAAATCTGCACTTATTTTTACATTCAGAAACGTTGTTTTATGTTCAGAATTATTTACTGCATGTTCAGATCTCACTGTCTATGTTTAATCTACTTCAGTTATTGTTTCAAGAGCTGATATACATTTTCATTAGTGCACAGAATTAAAAAGATAGCACTATTTTCTATTTTTTCCCTAAATTTTTAACACTCATATCAGGTACCAATTGAAGTATCACATCACTGGAATACTAGTGTTCATACTGGAAATCTGGGGATATAAACATAAATCTTTGCACTTCCACTTCCCTCTAGACACCACGACACCCACCGTTGAGCAATAGTCAATAATTACATTACCATAAACATAATTGAATTACCATAAGTGTAATGCCACCGGATATCAACCATAATCTGTCATAGGCATTTGGAAATCTTCTCATACAATATGAGGGGTAACACTGCCTCACACATGCTCTTCAACATTATGACGTTGAAGACGACCATATTATATCCAAAAACAAACAATAGCATAGGATATATTCTATAGCTGAGTTCAATGTGACTTATCTCTAATTCAAGGCAAACAAGTATAGGAAGATTCGCTTTACAACCTTCCCCAACTAAATGCCAAATAATGCTGGAAATGTAGGTATTGTTCCTTTAAAATAGGTATCACATAAGAATCGGAAAATGACAATGTTTATGTCTATGTTCTGCCTTGTATCAACAAGACAAAGGATTGATGAGCAGGAGGGATTGATGTTGACTGCAAACAATAAATCAAACACTGATGACCAATCAAAATTGATTGGATGAAGAGATGACTCGTTGACACATATAATCATGCTCAATGAAATACTAATTCGTCTCTTGAAATTTTGGTATTTGAGCATGTGTTGATGCTGGAGGTATTGATGTCTATTTTTATCTTGTTTTGACAAGGGGGCAATGACCAGAATGAGTCGATGTTGACAGCAAATGATCATTCAACAAGTAACCAGTTGACATTGTTTAGGAGAATAAATGCCTAGTTGACACATGTAATCGTGTGCAATAAAACACTAATTCATTTCTTGATAGCCTTATCAATTTTGTTGTTAGAGCGCCTTTTGAAACTTGAGAAGTGTTCTAGATGAGGAGCTAGTGTTCCACTATTGGAGAGGACCCTATGAATCCTATGCTGCCAAATTATAAAAGGGCTAGGGGAAGCAATGTGTTATAAACAATGGTTAAGTTACTCTTCGGGAAGAAATGGTAGCATTGAAGGATAAGTCTGGTTGCTGTAGCAAACTTTTGTGGATCTACAAATGTTTATGGATGAAAAGTTCAATTTGTTGATATAAAGTAGGGTTAGTCATGATGGCTTCAGCTTCACACAATAGTTCAGGAATACATGGTATAGTGAACAATGCAAAATAATCGATACAAATTTGGTAGGAATTCACATTCTAGTGACTAAAGTTTAAACCAATAACACATCCCATTCAATTTGGAAGCAAAGTTGTTAGTAAACAATGCTCATTGGACTTGAAGATTGTCTTAGGCGGTTAGACACATACTTCAAGATGTAGGGGTGTGCCAATGCTCCTAGAATTGCATTTCCCAAATTGGAATTGATAGTACAACATTTTTAATGAAAAACAATGACTACAATGTTGACTACTTCACTAGATGGTAGGAATTCTAAAAAGATGTGAGGAGGAAATATTATCTTGTGGGGATTGAACAAGACTTGAAAATGTTGAAAATGGTGTAATCTTCACTATGGCCACGACCATCTCATATTGAAAATGTCGAGAATGGTGTAATCTTCACATGTGGCCTCAACCATCTCATATTGTGTCATTAGTGCATTTGGTTAGGCCTTAATGATGGATAAGGCCATCATTTATTGTAATACAAGGTTTCGATTAAGGTTGACCTAGTCAACTTTGATATGTAGACTCAATAAACCTCTGGGGGAGTTCACCTTACTTATGTAGGCCCATAAGTAAGGTATACCCTACTTAGTTGTGTATAAATACACAACTCAAACCTCATTTGCAAATCATCTTTTTTGACCATTGAGCTAATGTTCTCTAATAAAAATGTTTCAAGTCTATGGGCACTACATCTTTAGTGTTTTTTTCGGTTGGCATATTTTTCTTTTATGTGCATTTGTGCGTCTCTTGTATAGCACACTCATTCTTGGGCCTCTTTTTCTCTATAGTGCACTTTTGGTTTAGCCCTAGCATTATTCTTTAGTGCTGTTTTTTTAAATTTTTACTGCAGGTGTTTGGGTTGGTGTTTTGGTTCCATTTGGTCCCCTCTCTATTCGTGATCTCAACATGGTATCAAAGCAAGTGTAAACATTTTCTACTGACTTACGTTAAGATATTTAGACACTTGGGAGTTAGTTAATAACAACTTTGTCTAATGTGTCTTTAGGTAAAAGTGTGTTTCTTGGTGTATTTCTTTAGTATGCATTAGTATGCATTTGTAGTTTTGTAATCCGACAATCACAATATGATCTAGACATAGAGTGATCCGACGACTCATATTCTCTTTGATCTTAATAACTATATTGATTTGCAACATAGATCCAATTAAATCTCTATTTAAAGAGCATGGAAGGTCATTTGCTGATGATCGATTTTGAGAAACTCTCTTGTAAAATATTTTTCTTTTGCATTAATATATTGTCTCAAGTGGCCACGTTGAGTGGATTGTTTCCCTCTTTGAGGATTTTAACCACGTAAAAACATTGGTGTTATGATCTTTGATCTGTTTGTGTGAGTGGTTATTGAAGGTGTTCGTCTTGTGTTGGAATTCCTTGTTTTGTTGAACATGGTATCTGAGCTCATTTGAAAATCCGCTCCCATTGTAGATCGATATACAAACCCTTGTTGTTGCATTTTTGAGTTTTACTATTTCTGTGTATTTCTAGACTGAGCAGACTATTCCATTGTTTCCAGAGCATTGCTTTCAGTTGGAAACGCTTTTCGTTTCACTCAAAAAAGGTTTTTGGTTGCCCAAGATATGACCATTTTTGTCATATATGGAGGTATAAACTCTGAATATGCCATTTTTAATATTTTTTATGAGTTAATATTTTGATTTTATTGTTTTTATGTCCAACTTGCTCTACTCTTTTGGGTCTACATATGTCCTTTTCCGTGCGCTTTGTGCGATCTCGGTAAATAAAAAACATAATGGAAAGTGTTTTCTTTTTTTGTGTATGCTCTTTGTTTTGTGCTTTATGCGAGCTCAACAAATCAGAAACGGAGAGAAAAATTGCATTTTCCTGGTACACTAACTGAGATCTAACCCCATTATTGTTGTGATTCATTTTTTTTTTTGAAATTTCGCTTGTTTTTATGTTGATTTTTTTTGCAAGCAAAAACAAAGGGTTTTGGGGTAGACACACACTCTGAGGCAAAGAGTAAAAAATGCCCCTTTCTCCTTCATTAAATTTGATATATATTTTGCATTAGCTTACTTGGTTGAAATTTGCTTTATTTAATAAGAGATCTTGAGTTCAAGTCTCTTTTTCTTTTAAGCTACTTTTTGAAAAAGTTTATGCAAACTTGAGCTATCTCATAACTTTGTTGTAAAGTAAATTTCACTTAAATTATAAATATGAATCACTATAAATTAACTTTAATATTTATTTATTAGTTATTTTTTGCATGTAACTTTATTTTATTAAGTAATTTTATTGTAAAAGTGATTCTCACTTATTCTATAAAAGTGGGTCACTTCATAAGTAACTTATCTGTAAAAGTAAGCTTATATGTAAAGTTAGAGAAGGAAACAAATTTTGTTTACTCAACCATCTCATTGTGCATCATCACGTGGACCAACTTCTACCTGCCATGTGGCAACTTGGTTACCGTTTATGCCTTTAAAAATGGCATAATTTTCACATCCATAGTTTGATTTTAGTGCCGTTTTTTTAAACAATGTTGTATTAATATTGCTTGATGGAAAAGATATAAGAAGTATAATAATTGAATAAGATGAATGATGAGTAAGTTTACAAGAATGCCTCATTAAATATTGATACAAGGGTGCTTTGGTACTTTTTCGAAAAAGGTGAGTGTCCTTTTAAATGTAATTTTACTTTTCATTTATTATTTTTTGTTTATTATTAATTAACCTAACTTATATTATTATTAATATTATTTATATAACAAAAAACATATTTTTCAAGAGCTTTCCATCAAGATAGTCAATTTCAGTTTTTGAATCCACATTATCTACATATTTTAATATGGCTTCTCCAAGCGATCTTTTTCTTACCAGTACCAACCACTTCTCATGGAAATCCCATATGGAGGATGTACTAAGAAGTAAAGGATTGTACTAGATTACCTTGGGAAAAAAAGAAGCCCCCACCGATGACCAAAATAAGTCCAAATGGGATAATAAGAATGACAAAGCATGTGGACTAATCAGAATGCCCATCTCTCCTAATTTACAGTTTCACCTTCAAGTAATTGATGACCCATAGGAAGCTTGGGCTAAGTTGGAAGCCGTATTTGGTAAACACAATGTGATTTGAGCACACTAACTTGAAAACTAGTTAATGTCTTTAAATCCCAATGATTTCCCTTGCATTGAAGATTATTTATCTAAGTTCAAAACACTTAGACTTTTACTTAAAGAATGCGACATAGGTATGAAGGATGAACAATACATATATGTTATTCTTGCTAAACTTGGTAGTGCATATTCTGTCATTCTATCTACCTTCTATGCCTCCAGAGAAGCTCTCGGGAATTCTTATCAAGATTCCACTCTTGAGTCTTTTTGTGATTCTTTAATTAGAGAGCAAGATAAACTCTTGCATGTTGGAGTGATCAACATTGTAGATACATCTAACAAAGCCTTAGTGGCCCAACATAAAGACAAAACCAAGCATCCAAAGAAGCAATATCCTTGCAACAACAACAAGCAAAACAAGGTCCCAAACCCTCTCAACCAACTTCTACACCCAATGGTGACAAAGGACCAAAAACAAAAAGTAAGGAGACTGACATACATTGCAATTTTTGTGGGCAAGATGGTCATTTGGAGTCTAAATGCTTTAAAAAGATGGAGGCCTTAGAAGCAATGATAAAGAAGCACAACATCAATCGTGGTTCTTCTTCTAACTCTTCTTTTCATCGACATGCACTTTCTGCTTCTGGTTTCTCCTTCAATGCAACATCTACTTCTTCTAATGAATGGCTTATTGATTTTGGAGCATCTTATCATATGGCTAAAGAATGAATGTAACACCAAACAAATATTTGTTGGTGATGATAGATCTCTTAGTGTTGTAGGGTTTGGAACAATTTAGGTAGATAATGGTGATTTCAATGATGTATTATTAGTTCTAAGTCTTTCCCGCAACCTTCTATCAGTATATTAGATCACTCATTCAGGGGAAGGTAAAAAAATAGAGTTTTCACCTCACCAAGTTGTAATCAAGGATTTAAAAGATCATAAGTATGTCCTAGCCACTGGAATTGTTGATGATATTATCAGGTTGTAAAAATTTGACACATTTTGTTAAGTGACACCCTTTTATCAAGTGAACTTTATAAAATGGTCCTTTCATAGCCTTAGGAAACCCTCCTTAAATACCTTTTGAAATAATCACTTTTGTAACACTAGAAAGGGTCAATTTTTTTGAGTGGAATCGTCTAGGAATATTTTGTTAGAGTTGGTAGCTCGGAGGTACTTTTGCATAGGTGACGCCCAATATGCGGAAGTGACCGAGCACATTTTCTCCCTAGTGATTTTATAATGTGTTTTTATAAAGTGATTTTACAAATTTGGGTTTTTTATTTTTAAAGTGTAAAAGTGACTATGATGTTATGGGTCATTTTAGTGACTTAAGTGACCTCAACGAATGATTAAGTTGTGACCGTTGATCTCAAGGGAAACTGAAGAATCACTCAAGGGAGACCAAGGGTCAGAGGAGTTACACTTTGAAATTAGATAAAGGTAGCTCATGAGGGAGAGAGGGCACACATCTTGAGGAGAGCTTGAAGGGAACGTGAAGGGTCACATTGTCCAAGAGAGAAATTTCTTGCTTGAAGGGAAAGAGTCACAACAGAGGGAGTTGGCATGCATCCCTACGTGAGTTATAGGCATGCATTCCAAGGTAGAAGACTGCATTTATTGCTGTCTGTAGTGCAACTACAGGTGGAGGCCATACAATAGAGATTGCTGGCCATACAACAAAAGAAAGGGCACAAAAATCGAGGGCTGTTTTATTAGTTGGTTGACATGAATTTCTAGGTGTCTTTGCTGAGTTTAGACTGTTTTGCAAGGGACATGACTGCCGTAATTTTCTGGCATGATTTTCTAGGTAGTTATGGTGTTGTAGCTGGCTGTACCAGGTCGAATAGGCTGTACAACCATGGCACAATTTCCAAGACAAAATTTTGTTTTGAATTTCTAGGAGGGTTTCTTGCTAGAAGAGATATAAGTACTGGATTTAAATGTTGTTTTCAAGGTTGTGTAACTCTGATATTTTTCCCTAAAGCTAAATAAGAAATTTTTCTCCTTAAATCTGTCATCTTTTCTGTGTATTCTTCAAGGGGCATAGCCCAAAATTTTTGTGCCAACTGTGTGAATTTGTTGTCTATTCATTGGTATTCTGCGGCTGATGGCTTAGTTAATGTGTTTCTTCTCATATGCTATTGTTGAATGTTAGTGTTTCTTACTGCGCTACTGTCCTTGGTATATTGGAGGTTGAAACCAAGATTTAACAAAGTGTTAAGTTCAATTTTTTTTCAACATAGTATTAGAGCTAGTGCTCTGAAGTTCAGTGGACAGTTTGGCACTTGGAACAACAGTGGCTTGTTGGGGCATTTGCTTGGAAGAAGGGGAAAGAAAAGGTCTTTGTCAGGTGGACAAAGATGGCTTCCTGCATCAGGTTTGAAGATAGGTTGGAGGGGATCTCCAACTACCTGCAGTGGAAGGTGAGAATCACAAGTGTTCTCAAGGAGAACTAGTTGTGGTCGTTTACGAATACCATCATGCCAGTACCTGCGTCAGATCCCATAGCTCTGGATGTTCATGAAGTGAAGGAAGCCAAGACTCAGAGTTGGTGTGTATAGCCCTCATAGGCTTCACCAAGGAGTGGGAGGTTTTCGTGAAGTGTGCGATGGGGAGAGAGAAGCTCCTTGACTGGAGCAGATTGTGGGATGAATTTACAAAGGAGGAGATTCGGGAGGGGTCTCAGGAGAGGGCAGTGGATGGTGTAGACGATAAGAACGTTGCTCTTGTGGGAAAGATAAATGTGAAGAAGAAAGACATGAGCAAAGTGGGATGCTTTGCATGTCACAAGACTGGCCACTACGCTAGTCAGTGTTCGAACAAGAAGAAGAAGAACCCAAAACCGGAGGTGTCAGCATCTGCTGAGGTTGTCGAGTTCGCAGAGAAATATGAGAGGGAATTTTCTCTGATGACTGGTCCCTTAGGTAGTGGTGGTCTTGTGTTCGAGGACATTGAAGTGTGGTTTGTGGACAGTGGATCATCTCGCCATATAATGGGAATGAGGTCGATGTTCCTTAGTGTTTTAGAGATGCGCTTAGACTGCCATGTGAAGAGTGGGGAACGCATCATGCATGTAGTAAAAGGGGTTGGATGTGTCAGATTCCAGCTAGAGTCAGGATGATCTCTGGAGTTGGGAGGAGTGATATATGTCCCAGGGCTGAATTTGCTCTTAGTATTAGCCTTGGAGGACATGGGGTATGCAGTTATGTTCGAGGGTGGACAGGTACTCATACGTTCAGACGGAACAGATACCCATGATGCAACAATGAGGCTTGGCATCAGGGAGGGTATGAGAGATTGTACAAGTTGTTGGGACGACCTATGTTGGGGTCCAATGGATTTTTGGATTCAGATTCTGTGTTGGAGAGTGGGCAGGTTGCATGGGAGAGAGAGTTGATTCTGGGGACTCAGTCCTCTTCTGGGACTCTCAGAGGACTCTACAGGCATGAGTCGACACAGATGGATGCTCAGGAGATTGTGAAGTCTCCTTGGAGCATGTCTTCACTTCATAGATCAACAGAGGTAGTAGCAGAGGCTTTTGGTGCAATGGGAGTAGTGGTTTCCTGTTCAGTGGGAGCAAAGGCTTCTAGTACAAAGGGAGCAACTACGACAGCAGATGAGTTGGAGACGGATTCTGGTGGAGGTACCATAAGTACCTGTCTCGCTAAGAGGGAGTGTTATAGTTGGTAGCTCGGAGGTACTTCTGCATAGGCATCGCCCAACATGCGGAAGTGACCGAGCACATTTTCTCCCTAGTGACTTTATAATGCGTTTTTATAAAGTAACTTTATAAAGTGATTTTACAAAGTTGGGTCTTTCATTTTTAAAGTGTAAAAGTGACTTTATGATGTTGTGGGTTACTTTAGTGACTAAAGTGACCTCAACGAATGATTAAGTCGTGACCGTTGATCTCAAGGGAAAGTGAAGAATCACTCAAGGGAGACCAAGGATCAGAGGAGTTACCCTTTGAAAGTAGATAAAGGTAGCTCATGAGGGAGAGAGGGGCGCACATCTTGAGGAGAGCTTGGAGGGAATGTGAAGGGTCACATTGTCCAAGAGAGAAATTTCTTGCTTGAAGGGAAAGAGTCACAGCAGAGGGAGTTGGCATGCATCCCTAGGTGAGGGATAGGCACGCATTCCAAGGTAGAAGACTGCATTTATTGCTGTCTGTAGTGCAGCTACAGGTGGAGGCCATACAAAAGATTGTTGACCGTACAGCAAAGGAAAGGGCACACAAATTGAGGGCTGTTTTATCAGCTGGTTGGCACAAATTTCTAGGTGTCTTTGCTGAGTTTAGATTGTTCTGCAACGGACATTACTGCTTTAATTTTCTGGCACGATTTGCTAGGTAGTTTTGGTGCTGTAGCTGACTGTACTGGGCCGTACAGCCAGCCATGGCACAATTTCCAAGACAAAATTCTGTTTTGAATTTCTAGGAGGGTTTCTTGCTGGAAGAGAGATAAGTAATGTATTTTAAATGCTGTTTTCAAGGCTGCTGTAACTCTGATATTTTTCCCTAAAGCTGAATAAGAAATTTTTCTCCTTAAATCTGTCATCTTTCCTGTGTATTCTTCAAGGGGCATAGCCCAGAATTCTTGTGCCAAATGTATGAATTTGTCTACTGTTCATTGGTATTCCGCTGCTGATGGCTTAGTTAATGTGTTTCTTCTCATATGCTGCTGTTGAATGTTAGTGTTTCTTACTGCATTACAGTCCTTGGTATATTGGAGGTTGAAACCAAGATTTAACCAAGTGTTAAGTTCAGATTTTTTTCAACATATTTACCTGTTTTAATCAAATAAATTTAGAAAGTACAGCCACTGAACACTTTCAATGGATGCAGTTTCCCTAAACCAGAGCGGTGATGTGTTTTCTGACAACCTGCAGTTTCCAAACAGGGTGGTGCTATCTTCTTCTATGAACCAGCAGAAACCAGAATGCAGTATTGTCTCTGCTCTCTTTTTCTGAAATAAAAGTTGGGGCAGAATGTGGCTTCTCTTTTGTGTGGTCTCCAAGGACAGTCTGCACCCTGCTTAAGTTAAAATTTCTCACCATAGGCTCTTGGTCACTTTGTGCTGTGATATATCATATCATAATTAAGACAACACATGCATAAGGTGGAACACGAGATTATTTTTTCACTAAATTCACTCGTTTCATATTGTAAAATAACATGAATTTACAGTAGAAAATTTGCCTTAAGATAAGATAAGATAATTTTATTAATGTCCAACGAATGACCACAAAATTAGGTCAATGGGATTGAAGAATACAACAAGTGTGGGTACAATGTGGGAGTGCAAAAGAATCTCCTAGATAATGCTGAGAATATCATAAATTTGTCTGCTGAAGGAGATAGGATAGATCTTCAGCCTAAAAGTGATCAATCCCAAAATTGGTTGTCTAATCTCAAATTTGTGGTAATCTTTTCATGCATAAGCACACTTAATTTTAAATCCCTACACCTATTTTTAGCAAAATATGGTGCCCATCTAAATTTGGCATCGTTTATTCTAACAAATTTTGGTTTTTTCAATCTTGTCAATCAGAGAGGATGATTGTTGCTTCTTCCTCTTACCATTTCCTGATTATTTTCTCACTTTTAATCTGGTGTCTAGAAGTTGGCATGTAATCTTCTAGCTGAACATGTGATGACGACATTTTACTGCTGGGCTCTCCCAGTCTGATCCATATGGAATTTTGAATATTTTCTTGGAAGACGGACTTTTGTCTCAAAATGTAATTTGCTGTTTTTTGCAGCTGATGTTGTGATTCTTTTGTATTATATTGTTTTGATAATTCCATCTCGACTTTTGCAGGTGGATTCCTTTCCAGGCTGCAAAGCCAGTGCTTGATAAGACAGCCTATGCTTGCCTCTCTGATTTTTGTGACGATTCAAAACCTATTTTAAACCCTGTTGATGAAATGCATGACTCCACTGGGCAAGATGATCATGAAATGGAGAATGATCTGGAGTTCCGTGATGGAGAGTTCGTTGAATTCCAAAGTTCAGGTAGCAGTGATGATTCCATGGGCATTGAGTATGGCATTGAAACACCTGCTGGTGATTTCAATACTGAAGATATCAGTGGGGTTCTCATTCAATTCGATAACCTGCTGATTCGATATAAGGTAGCTGTTTGACTTTCTTGTTTACTTATATTAATTTTTACTGTGGAGACATGGGCATTGTGAAATGTTTTTTCCATCTCAGTTACAGATCAGATTTCTCTTGAATACGTTTTATCTGATCCTTTTTTTTTAAACTTGAAGGACTTGAAAGCTTTTGATTTTACAAATCGTGAAAGCGTTGATTCGTTAGCTGGAGACTTGCGGAAATATGTGAAAATAGTTGGTACTGAACTTTCTGAACGCATTGCTTACCGTCTGCATTGAGTGCATAATGTATTGCACTCTAGCAGTGTTTATTGTAATATTATGTTATATATATTATTTGTCTGTTTTTATTTTCGGATAGATCTTTTGAAATGGAAGGAGAGTTTTCGTATATTTATCCTTTATTGTATTGCAGCAGATGGAGAGTTTTTTTTTTAAACTCCTCCACTACACAGAAAAACTGCACTTTTAACATAAACTGTGTGGAGACTACCCTTTTACATCATGCCAATTTATACCCTGAGCTGTCTTACCAATTTCAAGTGTCCTTTCAAATTACTGGAAAACATCAAATATTATATGTAATTGCTATTTATACCTGAACTCTTTTACAGATCTCAAATGTCCTTTGGAATCACAGGAATATCAAAGATTATCTTTAATGCTGAAATACAAATTGCAAAGTGAATAATATTGCACTCATCACACCACACCATTGTTATCAAGCATTGTATGGGGGATCTGGGGGACAGATTATATGAGAAGGAAATTGCCTTAATAATTTAATGGAGAAATATACCAATGGTAACTGTTATGAATCAGCTGGGAATCAAATATCTAAAATAAATATGACTGATAAAATCCATAAAGGATAAATGTATTATTGAAATGATTGATTTACCAGTCCCTCCATGCTGATATAAATGTCGTTCATTGGTCAAGAGGCTTGAAAGGTTATGACGTTTGGGTTGTTTAATTATTATTATTATTATTATGTAATGTTTATTACTATTAATTTTATTTAAGTACATCATATGCTCTCCCCCTTGAATGATGCTTTGTCATCAAATCGTAGTTGGGAGAAGGGCACATATTCATTCGATGTTGTTATGCTTTTACTTGATCGCTTGTACTTGAATCTTGATGATGATTGAGGAAACGAGGCAATACGACCTTCAAAGTTTTGAACAACATTTTGGCATTGTAAAAGTCTATTTTCACCCTAAATTGATTCTCTTCAAAACTGTATGGTGATCCATTTCATTAGGACTTCTTTGATTGGGATTCTTAGTTTTCCCTTATCAACAAATGAATTTGGAGTCCAGATATTTAAGAATGTAAATTGATATTTGCTTCGGGTGATGTTGATATGTTGATTTTTCCATGCAACGATTTTTGTGAGTCTCTAATATTTGTGTGTGTCTAATAGTTGAGCTTCTTTTCGGTACACTTGAATAAAAAATTGATGCTCTACTGTTTGCTATTATTTTGATATCTGTGGATTGTGACAATTTTGTGAGTGGCCACAGGGATATTCCTCCTCTATTGAATATGTGGACATCACTTTTGTCATCGAGTTGTTTCTTGATCTCAAATTTTGGATGTTTTTTCTTTTTAAAATTTTGTTAGTAACGACATTTATTTTTTCCACTTTGATTGATTCTACAAGGGTTTCTTTATTCATAGTTTGTACCTTGACTAATGATATTATTGTTGGGAATTGTCCAACTTTTCTACTTTTTGGACATATTTTGATCATATATTCACTGATTTTGGTTGTATATGGGTCCAAAAAGTAGAACAGTTAAAGTACTTGTTGTTGATTCCATTAGATTGGTTAGATTGGTTGACTTTTTTGTTCAAAACCTTGGAATAGATATCCTGTCTTTAATTTTTTTTTTGTTTAGAATAAATTCATTGATTTTTTAGATGAGAAATTTCCTTGTCCTTGGTTGATAAAACTGTCACTTTTTCTTGAGACCTTAATTTTTTTGGTTGACATTCATCATGTCTTGAGACCTTAATTTTTTTGGTTGACATTCATCATGTTATAACTGATATCTCTCCATTTCATGTTTCAATCTATCAACATCTCTAGAGGGTCATGTTTTCGCTTTGTAATTTGATATGTTTGCTTTGTAATTTGATGTATCAAAGGGATTGGTTATCAATTTTCGGTTTAGTTTTTTGCCAATCATTGTGCCATTTCGGTCTCATATGAGTATGCCATGCTTATTACTTTCATAAATATGTGGTGGTATTACGGGGTTCACTGATATATTTACGTGATAAGTTGACACTAAGTGGGTGCACAAAGTGTGAGGGTCTCACAACATAATAATAAATATTCATCATCTTCCAATCATTTTCCATGGTATTTTTGGTTTTTAGATCGAAGATAGTTATAAGGTCTATAATATAAAGCCATGGTCATTGTCATGATTAGGGAAAATAGAGAATATGGGCATAGAGCTTGCTCTCAGCGTTGGAATTTAAAATTATCATCACAACCTAAAATCCAAAAATGCAATGGAGTATGTTTATAAGTGTGAAATTTAAATGAATTAGCTCAAGGGGCTAGTTTAACTTGTCGGTAATGTTGTTGGGCATTTGGTTACTTCCACAGGTACACTAGTTTATGTTGACACATTTACTAGGAATGCAATCCACTAGTGGAGGGAAACATCCCTTGGGTTTCTTCACAAAGGTTTCCTTGGAAAAAAGCCTCTCAAAATTTAAATGAATTAGTTCTTCCAACTGATTCAAATTGTGGTTTTAAAAAGTTCATTAAAACTTAACTTAGTTGACTTACTTCTATAAGATGAGTTGAGACCAAATTTTCAATGAAAAAGTGCTTAGATTATAATGGAGCCGACCCTATTAATTTATACTTTTATTTATTGACCTCTTCCATAATCACTTCTATTCACTACATTTTGGAATAACATGATGATTGACTTGATGAGAATGTCACGACTCAAAATCTAATGTTAATGTCTCTATGGTGGTTTCTGACACCTAGTTGTTCATTTAATTCTCCTATTGATGGAGCGACTTCTATGAAACTTTAGTAGTGATTGAGTTCTTAATGGGCTGGCAGCTCTGAACAAATGGCGAGGAATTAATTCCTTCCTATGACCTGCATGATATTGTGGGCTATTTTGGCACAACCTGCCCTACCTTGATATTTTTTTTCCAGAGTTCTAGATTATTTTTCATGCATGTTTAATTGAGAGTAACACTACAGCTCTGGCGATATTATTATTATTATTATTTTCTATGGAAACCTCTGATAGAGGTTTGCCTCCTACTAATTCTATTAAATGTGTTGTCAGTTTTGTAGTTGAGATTTTACGTTTTTAATTATGTAACTCTATCTCTGTCTCACTTGTTTTGCAATGATGACAATCCTTTGTGGATGCTTCGAATCATATTAGCAATGATCCTTGATTTGCTCTTCAATTTTGAAACGGATGTACTTTGTTTGTTGGAGTTTTGTAGTATTTTGGAAAACAAAATTGGCAACAAACTAGTGGTAATGAATGAGAGATGTGCCTGAAATAGTAACAAGTTGAGCTTGGATTAGCTTTGATACCAATGTCATGAATTAACTAGTTCATGAACTATAAATTAAATAAAATATCCAAAACAAGTATGCCAAGATTCATAAAATCCATAAAGAACAAAGATATACAAATGAAGATTGAATAATTGATTTACAAGTTCCTAGTTACTCATACTTGTAAGGTACGATAAAATTCCATTCAATTATACATGTTTCTATAAAATGGTTATAAGAGTTTATGAAACTTCAAAACACATCGTATCTTATAAGCATCATACTAAGAAACAAAGAAACAAATGTTACATGTTAGGGCGTTTTTATAGTTGAGAAAGAACCAATGTCCCTCTAAACATTACCCATTTACCAATACATGGATGAATAAAAAATCAATTCCAAAGCTTCACAATAAACACCCAATACAATATGATATATAATGAAACACATTCACAATGTTGCAAATTTTCTAGGGTTATATGTTTTGAGTGATGAGTAATCAGAAATGATCAAAATGGCTCTCAAACCCACAACTTTTAGAAGGGCTCACCCAATGATCAAGATGGCTTTCAAAGCCATAACTTCTATAAGAAGGACTTACCCAAGTTTTACAACGGTACAAGGCTATTAACTAAGTAGTATGACATCAACTCCCATCCATGTTGGGCCATCGTTTGATCTAATTCATGTTTATCATCCTACATTCAACTACTAGTAGAATAATGGTTATGGTTTATGTTGTTACTTTTGTTATATCCCTATAGGGGCATTGAGGTTGGATATATGTTATATATAAAAATATACCAACATTCAAGTTTGTACTTGCATGAATTATAACATTTTAAAACATGTTAAATTATTTATGTCTTATTAGAGGAATTAGGTATTAACTCGAGTAACAATCATTAGAGGATGTGGACAGCGAGATCAAACCCCTATTATCAAGTAATGAAACAATTGGTGATATTATTCTAATGTTATTTCCATTTGAGTTTGTGTTCATTCACTAGTATGTATTAAATGTAAACAACTTAATCAAATCCTCTTGGTTTGTATATTGTCCATGTTCTAAGAAAGTTTTTATGGTTACAACATAATCATGGTTAGAGAAAAATTAGAGCATTTTAAAATTAGGAATCACATGTATGAAAGAAATTTTAGTGTATTTGGTTTTTAAAATGGGAATTTCTGTTTCATAAATAATGACGAATTTCAAAATTTGAGTGTAAAAATAAACTAACACCAAAACCAAGTCTATAGGTAATGAGGTGACAAGTTTTGGCATTTTGGGCATTGTTGGACACACACCCTTCGCCTCCCTATATTTCAAGTAACAACACGCATGAGATACAATAAGATATGTATCGAGTAAAAAAAAGTTATTAAATATATCAAATAATTTCAAATAGGTTCATTGTGACATCAAATATTCAATCATTAAAATTTAGACAACATAATTTGAAATCTTTTTATTATTTGCTAGTTTGTCCATGACTTGTGGGACTAGCCAATGGTCTAAGAAACCACGACCCAGGGGTATCTAAGCCATCAAAATGACCCAGGGGTATCTAAGCCATCAAAACCACCCAGGGATAACACCTGGTTCGGGCCACACCAACCCTTAACATGGTTGGATATTAGGTGTCTCCTCTCGGCTACCATAGATTTTCGAACCTGAGTCGCCTTACAAAAAGACCCTTCAAAACCAATTGCACTAGCCGGATTTGACCATTTTAAAAGCAAATTGAAAATGCAATGATACATTAATATATATCATTAGGAGGATTGCATTTTTTTACGTATATCATGATACAAAATGAAAAGAGAAGTTTGGACATACTTAAATGGCAAGTGTTGCTACACACTCTTACAATTATCAGCTTTTCCAGGGTTGATCTTTTTAAATGGAAATGACTCGTTGGTTTTAGGGTTCTTACGGGATGGAGATTAATATGTGTAGAGTAGTCTTAGTTGAAAGAAGTAAGAAAAAGGTCTTATGTTTTATTGTTAAGTAAAAATCCAACAAGTGATATGGGATACCCTAGTGCTCTCATTTATTAGGTACACCTCCTTTTAACGAGCTTTAATTTTATCCCTAAATATATGCTATATATATGATAATCAAGTTTTTAGATGGGCCTTACAATATTGAATAAGTAGTTTAAATATTTGGTAGAGAAACCGAGTCTTAGTATTGCATACCTTCTTTTGTTTTGAATTAAACATTTAGGAATAAGAATGTCCATGTCCCCCACAAAATGACATAGTTGGGGATTTTCCTCTCTTTCTTCTTGTCACTAAGTATAAGGTTAAAGTTTAGAAATAAGAAAGCTTATCCATGTCTCCACAAAATGAAATAGTTGGGGCTTTCCCTCCCTTTCTTTTTGTCACTATGCGTATGGATACTAACTCTTTCTATTTAGATATGTACTTTGTTAATTCCATAAACATAAATGTGTTCAGCATTAACATTACTTCCGGACCTTGAAATGTTACTATTGTTCCTATACACATACTCTTGTTTAGTTATTTTGGGTTATTGTTATACTTATAATAGGGGTTATCCTTGGATTATGATGCCCACCAATGACTATGGCTAGCTAGAATTTCTTAAACAAGGTGGCTTGGTGTTAGTTAGAGTACTTAATTTTTTTTTATTATTTTATTTATTTATATGCTCCAAACTTGACCAATTTTTGTATAAAAGGATCTTGAATGCTATAAAAAAATTACAAGTGTATTTCATAGCTTGAGCCTCATTGAGCTTGATTTACTAAGAAATTTGCTTTTGMTTTTTTTGTTTATTTTGTATATCCCTTTGTTCTCTCATTCCACATTTATTATTTTCTTCTTCACCATCAACACAAATTTCTTGGATTGTTATTAAGTGAAATTGAAAATCTGATTTACTATTCATTGTTGAGTTCAAGACTAAGTTATCTTCATAGAGGATGTGCCCAATGCTTGGGCAATATTTAGTGCATCTAGAAGCAAATATTTAGAAGGAATGTCTTCTATTTTTTTGCCAGCATGCTTGTCTATGACCTAATTTGCACTCTTGACATTTAAGTGTTATTAATGTTGTTTTATGTTCCTTCCCATATTAACGACTCCTTGTTTCTACTACACGATCTCTCTTCTGATTTCTACAATCATTCAAGCATCATGTCATCTCCCTTTGGATCAAGCATTCTTTCCAAATTCAAACATCACTATTTCCCACCATGTTGGATATATGGGCCAATGACCCAACATATTTAGAAGCACATCACATAAAAGATCCACACAAGTGTTTACAATTAATTCATAATCAATTAATCAATTAATTCATAGACACAAGTGATTACGATTGTGGTGAGAACCACATTTTATAGGTGTTAGGGCTAGATTATGTAACCCTAACTATAACAACCATTGTGGCTAATTAA
Source organism: Picea engelmannii (assembly GCA_009831015.1). Lineage (NCBI taxonomy): Eukaryota > Viridiplantae > Streptophyta > Pinopsida > Pinales > Pinaceae > Picea > Picea engelmannii. The sequence goes on from ML785935.1 coordinate 406,853, forward strand.
TGAACCACCATGGTGTATAATAAATGACATGAATGACTAGTAAGGAACCACTAAATCACCACACTAACCACTTATGCGTGATATAACCACCCAATAAGGGTGAGTATAAATCACGTTAAGGGCCATTAGAGCGATAGGGTATTATTAGCGAATGTATCTCCAACATCCCCTTGTAAGATTGACTTGTGGACAAAAATTAGGAAAGTTGTCATAAAGGACATTTGATTAAGTAAATATCACATTCCAACACACCAAACTTCGTAGTTGACTAAGTTGTTCCTCTACGATGCGCCCTATGATTCTCCTATTCAATCATTTATGGTTTGTTTTCCTTCCACCATATAAAACCTTCCATGTTGTTGGTTCTTTAGTTTCGGTATTGCTTGATGTTTGAAGTTGGTTTATAGTAAATCATGATTGTGCCTAAGGATTTTTTTAGCCAATCCATTCTATGCACTTGAACTTATAATGACAATTGCATTTCTAATTTTTAACTTGAAAGTTTTTGATGTCCCATACCAAGTTTACTTAGCTCTCTCATTCTCTTATAATGTTGTTGCACTACTAACACAATATAGTTGCTCGCGAGAGAGAGTAGATGTAGTTGTTGAGGTTAGGATGCCATTGTAATATGATGAACATTATGTGCTCACAATATTTTTCTCTTCCATCGAAAATTCATTCTTTCCCTTATACAAAAATGATTGTTAGAAATAGAGCCATGTGGTCTATGTCTTGTAGCATGTATACATGATGACATTCAAGTTGATGGTTACTATCAAATCACACTTTCCTTACTCCACAACAACATTGTCTCACATCAAACCTTTAATTGTTGTTGCCTTTGATGTTAGCGTTGTTATGTGGGCTAATAGGAAGCATTGATACTTGCATCAATCCACCTTCACATCAATACATGCACTAGGCTATTGTTATTATGTTCAACAATCCAAATAGTAATGCCATTCTACAATTACAAAGAAGGAAGATAATAGGCAACTATACTTTTCACTCCAAATTCACCTTGCTTATATCTTGCATTATGGAAATTTATCATTCCAATCCATTCATACATCTAATTATATATCATTTCAATCCCAATTCATTTTTTTTCGGAATAAAATTCTTCCTTTAATCTCTATTAAATAAAAATATTTACCATGCATTTTATACAAGAAAGTGGGTTGCATAAAACAACCACCATGAGTAAAGCCTAGCATCTAGCATACGTCCAAAGGGATACATAAAAGGTAATAAAGCGTCCATTCCCAATGAGCTTAGAATTCCAAAGAGTGGTAATGATATAGCTTAGGCTAGAAAACATAGAAGAAAATTCAATGTTGGTTGTCATCTAGCCACAATAAAGATAATCATAAATGAGCAACATCGACAGAGCCCATGTTTGTAGGTTCATAGTCATCAAGGTTTGAGCCCCACCCTTTAATCGACGGTGCATCAATAGGTAGGGAGGAGTCCCATCCATCATCATTACGTTGTTATGGGGGCTTCTCCATCAATATGACCAAGTCATGCTTGGGGAACTTGTCATTCTTGGGCCGAGGAGGCGACCATTTATGCTTCTCTTGGATTCAATGGTCATTGCATTATGACATGCTCTATGGTACAACTCGTTTCCATATCCACAAGCGCAAGACAAACCAAGTGGGGAATGAAACTCTAGGGGAACTTAGCTCATTCTACGTGGAACCACCCCAAATACTTTAGAAGCCTTTAGAGATGCACTAACTTGAGATCCACCATATTAGCTTGCCCTTGAATCAATAAGTGGAGGTTGGCACATATTAGAGCCCCATCATATTAGAGAAACTTGCAAAAAATGAACATTTTAAAAATACATTATTTCATATAATAAATAAAAGATTGATTCTAACAAGTTTTCATGTTGCATTAAAATCAACAACCAATGGGAGCTTGTCATCAAGCATAAAATATTTCCAAGCTATGGACGCAAGAAGAAGACGACAACATAGGCTTGAGGCCTATTCCTAGCTTGAATATTTCTTCCTTGTCACATAAAGGGTGTTTGGGTTGGGAAACTCTAAGGTACTTTAGGGGTTATCCAAGAGGAAGGCCACCCAAAATCAAGGACCATGTAAGAATGGCTTTGTTTGGGTCATTGTAACATTGATACATCGCTTGAATCCAAAAGAACCAAGTACACTATTTATATGACATCCTTTAGAGCTTATTTAACTTCACGTTAAGTATTTCCCTGAAGCTTAGCCAACATTACCCATTAATTGTTTTTTTTACGTCCCCAAGCCCATCTAAGGAACATTACAGTGCGAAATAACTAATGAAAAATAAAAATTTAGCTAACTAATTAATTTCCCGTAGCTTAACAACTACGATTTACATACATATTTAACTGCTATATATTACCATAAATCAATTGCATCTATAACATGTAAAAACAACATGAATACAACTTAATAATTCAACACAACAATATATAATTCATTCCCAAATACACGAAGTTCATGCACAACAATTTAACTCATAAATACAACACAACAAGAAGATAAAACACTTATCTTCCAAAATAGATGTGCAACCAACTATTTGGGAGAGACGTTCCACTCAACCATAGACCTGCTACTCCTAATTTCAATAACAAGTCACCCCCGAGCTGTGGATAGTAATCCACAAAAGAGTGTGGTCCCTCACTATCCACTCACAGCTCAGAAAACTCACAACCCATTAGTAGTCTCCTACAACTATCCTGACTTTCCACCAGCTCTCTTCCTCTCGACCTGCCCAATCCAAAGAATGTACCCCTTCACTGATATCAATCCCTTAGGCGTCCCATTCATTTATCAAGGTCTCTTTGGCTCAGGTAACCAAGAATATCTCAGTTGGGAAACTCAAGGGAACTCACTGCAAGGAAAACTACCAACAACAACAAAAAACACTTTCTGTTACAATGCAACTCACAAAGGAGTTCACTCTTCAGGCATGACAACCTAGCCCTTTAGTTTCTAGCTCCAAATACACTCCAACATGCTCTAGAATTATCCCTCCATGGATTCTCCAGCTCCAAGCTTTCTTTCTTACTGCTCATGCAAAACATTGACTGTGTAAAAAATGTTGTAGTTTCCATACAAATTTTATCTATTTGGTTTACTTACTTGACTCACACACTTCCCCAAGCCGATTGTACTCAGTCCCCCATGTGCCCAATAACTATGGGATGTGACTACTCACACCCACCCTTTTACATGTATTCAATGATTGGCTTCGAGAATGCTCAATCATAAATTAGAAGGTTCATATACCAATAGAAAATTTAGGAAAATGGGTTGAATTAAGATACACGTGTAACTCCCCCTTGGACCCCTCTTAGGCCTTCTCTTAGACCCTCCCCTCTCTTTTGGATTAATTCAGCCCCCATCTATGTCCATATTCCCTTAGCAATTAGCATCACATATTATTATTAAAACATATAAATACAATTCACATATACATTGCTTTGGCCATAGCCACACATTATATCTACATAAGCATTAATTAAATTGAGGATTATAGTGGAAATGTTACATCCCCCCTCCCCTACAATTGTGCACCGTCCTCAGTGCACACCATGCCGATATACACAAATTTACATCACAATGCTTAAAGAAATAAAATTCTGCAATTTTACATATTCGGTAGCAATTCCAACCAAAATCTCATGTTCCTCTCAACTCATTGACCCAAGGAATGCACCATTCATTTATCATGGCCAACCCAATGAATGTGTCATTCTTTTATCAGGGCCGCCAACACATGTTGGCTACGACTCTGAGATGTGGTTCCAGAACTGTAGCTGCTGAAAATGGAGTCTTGCATTCAGTTTTCTTCAAAATTGTAAATAATTTGCGGGTATTATTCTAACATGCTTTCTTCATGCTCCCATGTAGCATATTTAGGAGCATAGAAGGTCCATTGAACCTTTACCATCCCAATGGATTTGTTCCTGAGCACTTTGAATTTATGGTCCAGGATGCGTATTGGTTCCACCCGGAAATCCCCATCGTGCTCCACCTGGATCACATTCCAATCAATTATGTTGTTATGGCCAGACGCATATTTATTTAATAATGACACATGAAATACATTATGCACTATCATGGATGCAGACAATGCTAACATGTATGCAACTGACCCTATATTTTCTAATATTTCAAAAGGCCCACAATATCTCACTGCCAACTTCAGGCAATTTCCTAATCTTTGCGAACTTCTTTTCTCTTTCACTTTTAAAAACACATGTTCGCCCACTTTAAAATCTATGAACACTGTTCTTATCCACATGATTTCTCTGCCTATTGTGGGTGGCCTTTAAATTTTGTTTGATCTTTGTCATTTGCTCTTCCATTTCCTTCAATAAATTTGGCCCAACAACTGTTCTGTCTGCTAGATTATCCCAACTCACTAGTGTGTTGCACTTCCTGCCATACAATGATTCAAACAGACTCATTTTTAATGAGGCTCAATACCCATTATTGTATGCAAATTCCACTAAGTGGATATAATATTCTCACTTTGATGGCTGCTCCATAACATACATTCTGAGCATGTCCTCAATTATTCTATAGTCCTCTCTGTTTTCCCATCTGACTCTGGGTGATACACTGT
>ML785935.1:424396-437007 GCA_009831015.1 Picea engelmannii
TAAGAACTTCAAGCAACATATATGTATTAAGCGAAATTGTAAATGAAAAGTGTTGTCTAGGAAAGGAAGATGAAGTTTGGATATGGCACAAAAGAATGGGTCACACAAACTTTGATAACCTTATCAAAGTTAGAAAAATGAAGCATTTAGAGAAATGCCCGGGATCACGAAGCCAACCAACACCTTATGCAATCATTTTCAACAAGGAAATCAAACAAAGACCAAGTTGAAATAAAAGGAATACTCCACAACAAGACTGTTGAAAATTGTGCATACTGATCTAGTTGGCCGACCAGAACAAAGGGTTTAAAAGGTGAGCAATATTTCATGTTATTGGTTGATGATTATACAAGGATGACTGCAATTTGTTTTCTCAGGAAGAAGTCAAAATCATTCAAAAACTTCAATATATATAAGGAAATGGTTGAAAATGAAATGGATTCAAAAATCAAATGTTTGAGATTGGAAAATGGAGGAGAGTTTACTTCAAAGGAATTTATGGATTTTTGCAACAAACATGGGATAAAAGACAATTCTTCATTGCTAGGACACCACAACAGAATGGAGTCGTCGAAAGGAAGAGCATGACAATACAGGAAATGGCTCAAACTATGTTAATGGACTCCAAGATGACATATGTCTTTTGGTCACATGCAGTGCATACAACAGTTCATATTCAAAACATAGTAATGCTCAGAAACAATAGTGATAAAAATCCCTACGAGCTATGGAAAGGAAGACTAGTGAATGTGAAACACTTCATAGTTTTTGGAAGCAAATGCTACATCAAAAGAGAAGATGGAAGAATGGGAAATTTCAATTCTTGTGTGGACAAAGACATACTTGTTGGGTATTCAAGCACAAGGAAAGAATACAAATGTTTCAATCTAAGGCTCAAAAAATTTGTGGAAAGCATCAATGTGACAGTTGATGAGATAAGTGGATGGAAAATAAAGGAAGAAGAAAATGAGTCAATGGAACATGTTCATGAAGAAGAAGCAAGGGATGAAGAAGTAGCAGAAGGGGAAGATGAAGAAGACCAGTTAGAAGTAGAAGAGAAATAAAAACAAGATCTTCAAGTACCTCCAAAGACACCTAGCAAACAAATACAGAAGAATAATTCGTTAGATCAGATTATCGGGAACAAAGATGCAGAAGTTAAGAATAGAAGAAGAATTCATTCACTAGAGCAACTACAAGTAGCACTCTTATCTTTGATTGAGCCAAGCAACTTTGAAGAATCCATCAAGGATGAGTTCTAGATAAAATCCATGGATGAAGATTTGGATCCTATATAGAAGAATGACACTTGGGAATTGGTTCCAAGGCCAAGGTACAAGAATGTGATCGACACAAAGTTGGTCTTTAGAAACAAATTGAATAAATATGGACATGTTACCAGGAACGAAGCTAGATTGGTATGCAAAGGATATGATCAGGTTGAAGGTATCGAATTTGAAGAGACGTTTTTATCAGTTGCCATAATGAAAGCAATTAGATTGATCCTAACTTATGCATGCTCCACGAATATTAAAGTGTATCAGAGGGACGTGCAATCAACCTTTCTGAATTGGGAACTAAAAGAAGAAGTCTACATTGAGCAACCAGAAGGATTTCAATTGTCAGAGAAATATGGTCATCAAACATGTCAAAGCAACCAAGGCATTTTTATTTCTCAAACCAAGTATATCATAGAAATGATAAAGAGGTTTAGAATGGAAGATTGCAAACCAGTCAATACTCCTATGCAGACCATTTGTAAGTTAAGTAAATATGATGATTCAAAGTCTACAGATAAGAGGCAGTACATGTCAATGATTGGTAGATTACTTTATGTGACAACATCCAGACCATATGTAATACAGGAAATTGGACATGTGGCACGATTTCAAGCAACACGAAAGGAATCACATGTTCTAGTAGTAAAGAGGATATTGAAATATATCAAGGGTACATATGAGTTTGGATTATGGTATCCAAAAGCAAATGATGTATCACTTATTTCCTACACAGATGCAGATTGGGCAGGTTGCATTGATGACCAAAGAAGTACAAGTGGAACATCGTTCTACTTGGGTGAGTGTTAGGTATCTTGGCTAAGAAAGAAACAATCATCTGTATCATTGTCTACAATAGAAGCATAGTATATTCCATCAACAACATGTTGTACACAGGTTCTATGGATGAAACACACTTTGAAAAATATACAGGTTGAGTATGATGAACCCATTCCGATATATTGTGATAATACAAGTGCCATAAGTATCTCAAAGAATCTAGTAATGCACTCAAAGAAGAAGCACATTCCAATCAAGTATCATTTTATATGGGAATAGGTTGCAGAGAAGAAAATTTGAGTTGAGTATGTTGGGACCCAAGAGCAAATTGCAGACATCTTTACAAAACCGCTTCCAAGGTAAGCCTTTGAGTATCTTCATCAGAAACTTGGCATAATTTCTACTCCACAATGAATTTTGAATTCTATTCTTATATGTCTTATATTTACACAAGGAAGCACCATAAATAGGACAATTCATTTTGTAGAGAGTTCAGTCAGGGGGAGAAACCCTAGAGACAGTTCAGTTAGGGGGAGAAACTCCGACAGGAAGTCACCTTTGTCATTGATGTCAAAGGGGGACAGATTTATCAGATGCATGGATAAAGAGTTATATTCTTGGAGAGAGAGCAAAGAGGCATGTTTCCAGGGGGAGCAATGGTCACAGGGGGAGCATGGGCAATATAACTTCAATTTTGCATCAGAGTGTTGCCATCAATGCGAAAGGAAAAAGTTGTTGCAAAAAGAAAATAATTAAAAATAAATTAGTTGCAACTAGAAGTGGTGAGTTTACTATTTGTGGATAAAGTGGTTATATGTGAACAAGTGGTTAGAAGTGGATTAGCCCTAAAATAAGGAAGTTGGTTAAAGTAGTTAGAAGATAACCCCTATAGGAAACTACTTGGAGAGTATAAATAAGAGAGCAAGGGTCTCCTATTAGTACCTATTGAGTACATTGAATATCTATTTTTGAGAGTTGTTATGGGAAGGTATAATTGATAAATCTAGAGCAGTGAGTTTGAAACAAGGACAAAGTTGCAGGTATGAAGAGTTGAGATTGTGGGTTCTGAACTAGGGTTTTCTTGAAGAAATCCACAAGTTGTAGTACTAGAAGGGATCAAACATTGACAGGACACAGTGGGACAAAGCATGGATACCCGCAGGTTTACTGAAGACAAAGTGTGAATCTGTTGCCAAAGATGAAAAGGAAGATCTGATCTATCATCAGTGTTAAGATGTAGGGTAGAGAAGTGACTCCAGGAAGGTGTGACAATGATCTGGTACAGTAAAACCTTCTACATAAAGTAAAAGGTATGTTATATACTTGTTGTAGTTGGTTATTGATAATGGCCTAGGGTTTGATCATGGAAGATAAATCATGTACCCCTGAGGATTTGTGGGCTGGTTGGTACTTGGTGTAAGAGGCAGATATATAGTGGTATGTTTCTGGAGTATTGATTTTTTATGGTTGGCACAATCCATGAGATTGTTTGTTATAATACATCTTGTGATTTTGGGGCATAGTTGAGGTATCTTGGTTGAAGAGATTTAGTGAAGATACTGGTATAGTTTTATGCTTCATTACAATTAAGGTTTACTGTATGATGGATGTAAGGGTTTCCCATATTTTTTGAAAGGTTTATGGTTTATGTATGACATTTAGTTGGTGAGACATTCTTGACTTCAGTTCATGGTATATACTTTTGGCATAAGGGTATGTGACATATATGATCAGATCTAAGACTACAGTGAAGAGTTCCAGTATCAGGTTTAGCATCGACATTTGACAAAGGAAAAATAGTGAAGGTGAGAGTGTTACTAGTAATCCACAAGTCACAGTAAAGAAGGTCGTGAACATCCACGAGTTGCAGTTAAGAGAAGCGCAGATACTCGCGTGTTGCAGTATATATAGGTCACAGATCTATAAGAAAGGGTTGAATAAGAATCATATCAGGGACAGATTTGGATCAGTTACGGTGACAAAGGTTAACAATGATAGTAACAAAGGTCGACAATAATAGTGACATGTTGTTCACATTTAGCACTTATATTTCAGGGCGGTTGTACGGGGAAATGATAGGTAGTTGTATCCACCTTCCGGTTGTAGCCGAAGAACATAGGGGGTTGTAGCCTCCTTTTGGTTGTAGCCGGAGAATTGGGAAGTTGGAGATTCCCTCAGTTTGTAGCATGAAAACATAGGGGGTTGGAGCCTCCTTCCCATTGCAGCTGGAGAAAAAAGGAAGTTGGTGCTTCCAATGAATGTAATTCTTAAAGACATATAAGAAAAAACATTACGTGGTTTTCTCCCGCATTAGGTTTCCATGTAAAAATACTGGTGTACTGTGTATGTGTATTATTGGTTATTGTTCATGGTTTATTTATTCTGCACTTGTTGAATGATAATGGTAAATTGATCATAAAGATAAAAAAAAAACACTTATATATTGTGGTTAAAAAGGATTAGAAAGATTTATTATTGATTCACCTCCCCCACTCAGTAATCCAACACTGGGTGTCTGACATATGACACATTATGAATTTCCTTTAACACTGCATCTTTCAACTCATTGGAATTTGGTACAAACATTTTTTCCTTGTACATGATAATTCCATCTTCTTTAAGCTCATAACAACTAAATTTCTACTAAAAATTACCTTCCTGTAATGTTTCTTTTATTTTAAGATACTGTTGATCTGAATTTGCTGCTGCAATAATGTTATCTTTCATATCAGTCCTATACATGTTGATGTCTGCAATATGCACTTCATGAGCTCTCCTACGGAGTGCATCAACCACTTGATTTTCATTTCCTTTGATGTGCTTAAATTCAAAGTCACACTCACTCAGAAATTCCAACCATCTAGTTTGTCTGGCATTTAATGTTGGCTATTCAAACAAATGCTTCAAATCACAGTGGTCCGTCCTTAGCTCAAATTTATTCCCCATAAGGTAATGTATCCACATTTTTAATGCATGTACAATTGCTTCTAACTCCAAGTCATGGGTAGCATAATTCCTCTCGTGCTCTTTTAATTTTCTAGATTCATAACATAACACATGATCCTTTTGATTGAGAACACCACCGAGCCCTTCCTTGCATGCATCAATGCATACAACAAAATCTTCATCCATATATGAAATATTCAATATTGGCTCAGTTGTCAATATGTATTTCAACTGTTAAAATCTCTCTTCACATTTGGAATTCCATTCACATTTCACTCCCTTCTTTTGCAAAGAAGTGATTGGACTCACAATCTTTGAGGATCCTTTTATGAATTTTTAGTAATAACCGATAGGAGCCATGAATGATCTGACCTTTGTCACATTTCTTGGAACTGACCATCTTCTAATGGTCTTTATCTTCTCAGGATTAACTTATATCCCATCTGCTGAAATTATATGCTCCAAGTAGTGAATCTTCTTTTGATAAAATATGCACTTACTTAGCTTATCTTACAATTTATGCTCTCTCAAAACTTGCAACACCATTCTTAAATGTTACTACGTTCCTCTTTTGAATTAGAGTAGATGAACATATAATATAGGAACACAATTACAAACTTGTCCAGGTATTCCCTGAACACTCCATTCATCAGACACATAAAAACAATTGGGGCATTTGATAGTCCAAATGGTACTACTGTGAATTCATAATGCCTATATCCTTTCTTGAGTGTTGCCTTGTTGATGTCTTCTTCCTTTATTCTCATTTGATGATAACCTGACCTCAAGTCATATTGGAAAATATTCTTGCACCTTTCAGTTGATCAAACAAATCAACAATCCTTGGAAAATGATATTTGTTCTTTATGGTGACCTTATTTAACTTCCTAAAATCAATACACAATATTAAGGTTCCATATTTTTTTTTCACAAAAAGAATCAGATGTCCCCCAGGTGACACACTTGGGTGTATATACCCCTTCTTTAACAAATCCTCAAGCTGCATATGAAACTCTTTCAATTCTGGCGTGCCCATTCTGTATGGTGTCTTGGACACTAGGAAACTCCTGGCACCAAATCAATAGAGAAATCACTGTCTCTTTTTGGTGGAAATATTTGGATTTCTCTATAAACATCTTCAAAGTCCTTTAAGACAAGATGGTATTCAATTCTTTCCAATTTATCTTTGGATGTCTCTTCCATATAGGTGCAAAAATATGACATCCTTTCATGAAACTCTTTTTCAACTGCTTAGGTGATATTTCTCTAACAACTACAACTCTTGGAATTCTTCAATTCCCACTACGATTGTCACCACAGGCAAGTTTCCACCTCCTAACCCACTGTCACCGGTCCGAGCCACCATGGTCTCAGCCACCTCTACCTCGCACAATGGTCCGATCCCATCTATGGCGGCAACCACAACCCCTTTCCCATCAAGTGTGACAGGCCCTCCGTTCTCATACAAGATGCCTAGCTCAGGTACAAGTCCTGTACTTTCCTACTCCACTTCACAGACTTTAGGTCTGGGGGAAGGAAACTCTAACACTCCTCTGCAAGGCCACATGGGGGGCACTTCTGCTCCTTTTAACGCTTTCCCTTATGGGGGAGGTCATATACCTCCTTCATCTCCTTCGCTTGGTGGCACGCACCAGCCATCCGCTGGGCCACCTGCACACCATAGTTTATTTGGAGCGGGGAGTCAAGGATCACCTTCACATAATATGCCGATAGGTTCAACACCATTTTCTTTGTTTGGTGCATTTGGTAACAACGCCTTCTCGTCAGCTACTTTTTCGACTGGGGGAAACCCCGGTTTCGAACAACCTTTTCCTATGCAGGGTACTATTCCTGCACAGGGGGAAAACCCAGTAACTTCTTCCGCATCAGGGCCTTGGAATTCTTGGCAGGAATTTGTTCCTTCATCAGGAATGCCGATCTGGGGCAATTATTTCCATAGTGAATGGAACCCCAGACAAGGTACTATGCCTATCCCCACAAGATCGGCATAGGGCAACCCTTCCCAAAGTCCCCCGAATGTAATGCACGCCCATCCATCTACGTCCTATTTTGGGAATCAACTGATGATGTCTCCCCACACGAAGAATCCATATGCTGTCCATGGCCATGGTTTTTACCAGAACCCATGCCAGCAACCGAACTTTTCCTGGCAACCCAGTGCCAGACAAACTCTAGGCCCCTTTTTACCAGGTTATTACCAACAACCCAAACTACCTTTCCTGGCAACCTTGCATTTTCCAGACTTGACAAGGTTGTTGAATGACCCTATCTGTCACGATCCACATTGGCCTCCTATGCTGACGAATTTGCCTTCAGACATACCAAAGTTCGAAGCCAAGCCTAACGAAGATCCAGGCGATCATGTGACTACCTTCCACCTTTGGTGCTCATCTAACTCGTTGAAAGATGACTCTGTACAGTTGTGATTGTTTCAACGTACTCTCATTGGGAGTGCCGCGAAATGGTACATTGAGCTCGACCGCTCAAGATACTCTTCCTTCGGTGAATTGGCAATGGCCTTCCTAAACCATTTCCAATTACCTGTATGATACGACGCTGGCACATAATTGCTGGCCAATTTCGTACAGACAAAAGAAGACCATATCTATGATCACATTCGAGAATGGAGATGCCAGAAGAGTTTAATTAAGGTACCAATCCCACCAGCATTCCTGCTCGAGTGGTTCTTAAGTCTTTGGTCCCGCAGCTATCCAAAGACATCGCGACTTCAGGAGTGTTCTTCGAAGAAGACACCATCATGAGAGCTCAACAGCTTGAGCTCATCTATTCTCAGTCCGGTTTATTATACGAGATCTTGCCAGATGCACCATGCTCAATACTTGATAAAACCGAATAGAGAGTTGGACCACATGCTGATGGTATTGTTGGTTCAGCACAAACAAAGCCTGCTGAGCAACTAACGAAGCAGTTGCAACAATTGTCTATACAACACACATCGGCCAACCAAACTACTGTTTTGGCTGCTCCCCCTACTAAAACGTCTATACAAATAGTGCAATCGACAAATCCAAAGGCCACCCAACAGCCTGAAGGAAAGAAAAAACAACGAAAGAAGGGTAAGGGGGATAAGAAACCCACTGATAATGCTGGCGGGGGCAACACCGAGAAACAAAAGGCGAGGTATCCGTGCAACCTGTGCGTGGAAGACCACCCGACTCACCTATGTCCCCGGCTTACAGAGGCCCAAAAGTTTGTGACACAACAACAACCTGCTGTGTTAACAAATCCATTTCAACATGGACAAAACCTAATCCAAGCCTCTACAAGTGCGGAAGGGGGCAGTCAAGGACCCTCTCCGTCTTCGAGCAATCCCCCATCCGCGAATGTATATATGATGAATGGTGATTCTTTCATATCCACTAGAGCGCATGACTACAATAAACCAAGCACTTCTGAGAAGGGAAAAGAAGCTGAACTCCCATCTCTTCCTCTACAGATTGAGAAGAATTTGGGTGAAACAATGACACGCATCCCAAAAGGCACGTTCAAAAAAGCTTCTCACAACCCAAACGCAAGGGCCACCCAGAACTATTATGTGGTGGAAGATTTGCCTCAAACCCCTTGTGTGATGTCTGCTTTGGAGGTCCTACAAAGCTCCCCTTCCCAGAGGAAAGCTTTGTTAACCACTCTAGGATCTACCGAGACTTGTAATACGGGTACCATCATGCTAGATACAACCGACTTAAAACCTCGTCTGCCTTACCATGTAGCGTTTCAGATAGTAGTGACTCACCCCACAAAAAAATTTACTCGAAATATTTTCTGCACGGTGGTTGATGAGGGTGCCTTGACATGTGTTATGTCGTTGGCATGTTGGAAGGCCATTGGCCAGCCCGTTTTGTCTCCATCACCTACTCTTCTCATTGCTTTTGATGGTCATTCGTTCTGACCACATGGGATCATTCCCTCTTTTCCCGTGCAATTGGGAGGGAAGACCGTGTGCGTTGAGGTAGAGGTAGTCGACGCGTCCCTCGACTACAATATTTTGTTAGGAAAGAGTTGGACTTATGCCATGCAAACAATGGTTGCTACAGTTTTCTGGGTCTTGTTGTTTCCACACAAGGACCGGATTGTGACCATTGATCAATTGTCTTTCTCCAGATCTGACCCTTCATTGGGGGCGTCCGCGGTCCCGATGATTGATAATCCTCAACCAGGCGTAGTCAATGTAGGGGTTGGTTTGTGCCCATCTTTTATGGGTACCTTCGATTACTCGCCCCCTCAAGGTGATGTCAAGTTCATATCTGACCACCATAAGGTTGATATTTTCCAAGTTTCATTGTTTCACACGACTTACTTCATCGATCTGTGGATACTTCCTTCCCCATCGACCATGATGGAGGGGACAGGGCATCCCGGCATGTCCATGCCCTTGTCCGCAGCTGAAGTAGCGTACTCTTTAGTCCAGCAAGCTTCAGCCAACCCAGATCCAACTCCTACACAAGAGTTCGATCCGCTTCTAGAGCCTATTTGGGCTCAAGGTTCTCTTGCTAACACCGATTCGTTAGACTTAGTCTTTCCCTTTGATGAAGCAGTAATTGAAGCAATGACTAGTCCAGACAAACCCTGGGATGATCTTCACCACATATCTTTCTTTCTCCCAGAGTTAAGTAGAATTGAGGCCGGAGAATTCACCTTGACTATGACTAGAGATAGGTTTTTCCTATTAATCCCTTAGCTACACACGAGGTCTATGCTGAGGGTAATATGGCAACCATCACTAAAATCATACCGATCAATATCTCAAGAAACCTTGGCGTCGTGGAGAACGTTTTCGTTGGAGCTGACTGCTCCCCCAGAGAGATTCAAACCTACACAGATCTATTTAAATAATTCCGCGACATTTTTGCCTGGTCTTACGAGGAGATGCCAGGCATCGATCCAAAAATAGTCGAACCTGAAATCACAACTTATCCAGATGCCAAGCCTGTCCGGAAGAAGCTTCATCTAGTTAACCCCAGGAAAGCAACAACCATTAAGGTTGAAGTTGAGAAACTGCTAAAAGCCAGTTTTATCTATCCTATCCATTTGACCCAATGGGTGTCAAACCCCATGCCAGTCAATAAAAAACAAGGCACGATTCGTGTATGTACAAACTTCCGTGATTTGAACAAGGTCTGTCCCAAAGATAATTTTCCCACACCATTCATCGACCAGATAATTGATGAATGTGCGGGTTGCGAGGCCTTCTCTTTCATGGACGATTTTTTGGGATATAAATAAATAGAAATCAAACCCGAAGACCAACAAAAAATGACTTTCATCTATCCCTGTGGTACATTCACGTATCGTAAGATGCCTTTTGGTCTCAAAAATGTTGGAGCGACCTCTCAACGGGCCATGTCTTTTTCTTTCCATGACCTCAAGCATATAGTCGAGGCATATCTAGATGATTTAGCATCTCGATCTCGCAAGAGAATGGATCATCCCACACAACTCCGACTTATCTTTGAGTGTTGTCGCTACTTCCAGATTCGCTTGAATCCAAACAAGTACAGCTTTTGCGTAACATCAAGACGTTTGTTAGGTTTCATAGTGTTGACAACAGGGATCATGGTCAATCCTCTCAAGGTTGAGGCAATAATTCAGTTGCCCCCCCCACACACAATCCTTCAACTTCAGAGTCCATAGGGCAAGGCAAATTTTTTAAGACGCTTCATCGCCAACTATGTCGAAATCACCAAGGGATTTATTCACTTACTGAAGAAAGATGTTCCTTTTTATTGGGACGATGCCGCTCAATGCTCTTTCGTGGCATTGAAACATGCCCTCACAACTACCCCTCTGCTTTGGCCACCTAACTATAACAAGGATTTCTTATTATATCTGGCTGTAGCAGAGTCAACCATTGGCATGGTCTTAGTTTAGGAAGATGACTTTTTCTCAGAATATGTGATCTATTACCTGAGCCGAGGCCTCGTAGGACCGGAACTCAATTATTTTCATATCGAAAAACTTGTGTTGGCAACAGTACATGTTGTTCAACAGTTCCATCATTATGTTCTATTTCGCAAGACCACCATCATTGCTGTCATGAATCCATTTCAGTACATGTTGACACGACGGGTAATAGGAAAAAAGATGATGGATAGTCATCCTCCAGAAGTTTGAATTAGATTTTGTTTTAGCGAAATCCAAAAAGTCCCTGGTCTTTGCAGAACTTATTTTGGAACTTCTAGTTGAGTCAGGTGATCTTGTGCCCGAAGAGTCACCTATCAGAGGAGATATGTTTTTGATCACCTCTTTAGATCCCTAGTATAGAGATATACTTATCTATCTCCAGACTTTGAAGTGCCCCACCTCTGCTTCTCATGATGAGCACCGACGCATATGCCATCAGGCTAAGAATTATCTCTTACTCGATGATACATTGTATCAGAGAGGTGTAGACTACATCCTGCACCGATGTCTCACTCACGAAGAAGCAATTATCATGATTAACGATTTCCATACTGGAGCCTGTGGTGGTCATTTTTCTGGGTTGGCAACAACCCAAAATATTCTATGAGCAGGTTACTTCTGGCCGACACTAATCAAAGATTGTATCGAATCGATCAAGAAGTTCCACCCATGCCAGATCTTCTCTCGGAAGATGAGGGCACATCCTGCTCCTATGTTTCCTGTCATCACAGTTGGTCCCTTCACCAAGTGGGGAATTGATTACACTACCTGCAACCCCCCTTCAGCAAGGGGGCACTGTTACATCATCGTAGCCATAGACTACTTCACAAAGTGGGTCGAAGATATGCCAACATTTAAAGATGATGGGGAGACTGTAACTCTCTTTTTATTCAACCAGATAATAGAAAGGCTCGACGTCCCAAGGGAGATTTTCACTGACCATGGAAATCACTTTCAGAACCAGATGATGACCGAGTTAACATCAAATCTTGGGTTACGTAAATAACATTCATCACCCTACTACCCCTAAGAAAATGGTCAGGTGGAAGCTGTAAATTAATCTCTCAAGACCATCCTACAGTGAACGATCAACTCAGCCAAGTCAAATTGGCATTTGATGTTATACTTGATGTTATGGGCTTATCGAACATCTGTTAAGACTGCAACCGGTTTCTCACCTTTTCAACTCATTTATGGGCTGGAAGCAGTCTTGCCTATCGAATTTCAGATCCCGTCCCTAAAGTTGGCAGTACAATTATTGCCAGACACTTCTCCACTTGAAGAGAGGTTATTATACCTGGAGCATATCAATGAGTAGCTTCGTGATGTATCCCTGGCCAACGAGGATCACAAACATAAAGTCAAGTGTCAGTATGATAGGTCCATTCGTCCTCGGTTTTTTACTGAAGGCGACCTTGTCGTGGTCTACTACCAAGATAAGGACCCCCTGAGGGCAGGAAAATTCAAACCCATGTGGTTCAGACCTTTCATCATAAAGGAGGTTCTAAAAAAAGACGCTTATCGTCTAGTTGATTTTGAAGGGAATGCTTTGGCAGAGCATAGAAATGGACTCTACCTCAAGAAGTATTACTCGTAGGCAGGTCACCATGGGTAACTTTTTGTAACATATGTATAGTCTTTGTACTATTACTTTCTAGTTTTTTT
>ML785935.1:437107-454578 GCA_009831015.1 Picea engelmannii
ACACTGTACTAAGATTTAGGTTTGTCCCAAATCCCTTGAACAAACCTTTCCAAAAATTCAAAGTAAACTTTAGATCTCTATCGAAAACTATTTCCTTAGGAGCCCCATGTATCCTGACAACTTCTTTCATATATATCTATGCAATATTTTTTGCCTTGTGTGTTGTCTTCACTGTGATAAAATGTGTTGCCTTAGTCAATTTATCCACCACTACCATGATGGAATCATGTTGCTTCATTGTTATGGGAAAACTTGTAATAAAATCAACAACAACTACTTCCCACTTCCATTATGGAATGGTTAATGGCTGTAACAACCCAACTTGATGTATATGCTCATTCTTCACCTTTTGGCATTCTAGACACCTGGGTATGTAATTAGCCACTTCTTTATTCATTCCCGGACAAAATTATTGGCTTCTTACAATTGCAATTGTTTTCTAATATCCCGGGTGTTGATTGATTGGGTTGGTTGTCATTGATGTCAACCCTTGAAGCAAGTCCGATATAAAATTTCGGTAGCCCCAACAATATGGTTAAGGGACTCAAGATTGTTCGAGGTATAAATGTATGAAAATCAATGTATTTGTAGTTAAGACTAATTCCAGATGGATAATACATGTCATGCCATTTTCGGTGATATGTTGAATGCCACATAAACCCTCATGGTTAGAGAGTTATGGCCTTGTGAAGTTGGGGAACACTCATGAGTTATCTAGAAGCCCCTAGAAGGTCAAAGAAGTCAATTTATTCTAGAAGCTCCTAGAAGAAGTTTACTAGTCAAAGTGGTTGTAACTAGGAGTTGATCATGAGTTAAGTTGTTGCAAAAAGAAAATAATTACAAATAAATTAGTTGCAACTAGAAGTGGTGAGTTTACTATTTGTGGATAAAGTGGTTATAAGTGGACAAGTGGTTAGAAGTGGGTTAGCCCTAAAAGAAAAAAGTTGGGTAAAGTAGTTAGAAGATAACCCCTAGAGGAAGCTACTTGGAGAGTATAAATAAGAGCGCAAGGGTCTCCTATTAGTACCTATTGAGTGCATTGAATATCTGTTTTTGAGAATTGGTATGGTTAGGTATAATTGATAAATATATAGCAATGAGTCCGAAGCAACGAAAAATTTGCAAGTACGAAGGGTCGAGATGATGGGTTCTGAACTAGGGTTTTACTGAAGACATCCGCAGGTTGCAATACTATAAGGGAGCGAACATCCGTGGGCCACAGTGGGACAAAGCACGGATACCCACAGGTTTACTGAAGACAAAGCACATATCTGTTTCCAAAGATGAAAAGGAAGATCTGATCTATCACCAGTGTCAAGTTGTTGGGCATAAAAGTGACTCCAGGAAGGTGTGACAATGATTTGGTACAAAAGAACCTTCTATAGAAATTCAAAGGTATGTTATATACTTGTTGTAGTTGGTTATTGATAATGGCCTAGGGTTTGATCATGGAAGATAAAGCATGTACCCCTAAGGGTTTGTAGGCTGGTTGGTACTTGCTGTAAGAGGCATATCTACAGTGGTATATTTCTGGTGTATTGATTTGTTATGGTTGGCACATT
Source organism: Picea engelmannii (assembly GCA_009831015.1). Classification (NCBI taxonomy): domain Eukaryota; kingdom Viridiplantae; phylum Streptophyta; class Pinopsida; order Pinales; family Pinaceae; genus Picea; species Picea engelmannii. Next base: position 438,670 of record ML785935.1, read on the forward strand.
CCATGAGATATTTTGTTATAATACATCTTGTGATTTTGGAGCATAGTTGAGGTATCTTGTTTGGAGCATAGTTGAGATATCTTGTTTGAGGCTGCATTACAGTTAGGGTTTACTGTATGATGGATGTAAGGGTTTCCCATATTTGTTGAAAGGTTTATGGTTTATGTATGGTGTTTAATTGGTGAGACATTCTTGACTTCAGTTCATGGTATATACTTTTGGAATAAGGGTATGTGACATATATGATCAGCTCTAAGACTACAATGTCGAGTTTCAGTATTAGGTTCAACAGTGATAGTTGACAAAGGAAAAATAGTGAAGGTGTGAGTGTTCCTAGTAATCCGCGAGTTGCAGTAAAGAAGGTCATAGACATCTGCGAGTTGCAGTTAAGAGAATAATGGATACCCGTGTGTTGCAGTATATACAGGTCATGAATCTACAAGAAAGGGTTGAAACATAGGGGGTTGGAGCCTCCTTCTAGTTGTAGCTGGAGAACAAAGGAAGTTGGTGCTTCCAATGAATGTAATTCTTAAAGAAATATAAGAAAAAAATTTCCGTGGTTTTCTCCCGCATTGGGTTTCCACATTAAAATACTGGTGTACTGTGTATGTGTATTATTTCTCATTGGTCATGGTTTATTTATTCTACACTTGTTGAATGATAATGGTAAATAGATCATAAAGATAAACAACACTTGTATACTTTGGTTAAAAATGATTAGAAATCTATATTACTGATTCCCCCCCCCCTTCAATAATCCAACAATTGGTATCAAAGCAGGTTCTTTCAAGAATCAGTTTAACCACTGGAAGGTAGATCATGGAGAGAAAAAATATGTATAAAAATGGAATACCACAGTTTGATGGACATAACTATGCATTCTGGAGCAGAAGGATGAAAACATATGTACAAGCACAGAGATTTGAACTTTGGCAATCAATTGTATATGGATATAAAGAACCTGTCGTTGCTCCAACAAATGAAAACGGAAGGAAGCTCAATTTAAATAATTCAAAAGACAAAAATACACTCTTGAATGGTCTGGTTGATTTAGTGTATGTTAAAGTTATGCATTGCATCTTTGCAAAGGAGATTTGAGACAAACTTTAGAATGTGTATGAAGGAGACGCAAAAGTCAAGGCAACAAAGCTTCAAACTTTCAGAGGTCAATTTGAACAACTGAAGATGAATGAAGATGAAAATATTGCAACTTACTCTCTATGAGTTGATGAAACAATGAATGTCATCAGAGGATTGAGAGAAGAAGTTGATGAATCTACAATTATTCAAAAAAGGTACTAAGATCTCTTCCAATGAGATTTGATCCTAATATATTAGCACTAGAAGAAATAACATATCTGGATTTGATAAGCATGGATGAGCTACATGGAATATTCATAGCCTATGAAATGAGAACAAAACAGGGGATTCCAGTTACAAAAGAAGCAACATTCAAAGCATCAAGAATTCAAAGAAAAAGGGAAAGAAAAAACCAAAGTCAGATAGCAGTAGCAGTGACATCTCAGAAGACGATGAAGAAGTAGCCAACTTCGTCAGAAGACTAAAAAACAGAACCAACAAATATATACGTAAGCTTCCATTGATTTGTTTTAATTGTGATGGTATTGGTCATTTTTCTAACAAATGTCCCCATAAGAAAAAGAAAAGGAATGAAGAAGATGATTCAAATAGAAAACAAATATACAAAGGCAAAAGAACCAAAAATAAATTTATCAAGAAAAACTTTTGTACCAAAGAAGACAACACCTCATTAGACGAAGATTAAGTCAGTGAAAGTGATACAGAAAGGGTTCTATTCATGGTAGTAAAAGATTCCTATGAAGAAGGCACCGAAGAATAATATGAAGAGGCGAAAGTTGACTACATAGAAGAACTGTTGAGTGCCATAGAAGTTATAAAAAGGGAAAAGAAGAAAAACAAGTCACTACATGAATAACTGAAAAGAAAAGAGAAAACTCAATTTCAAACTCCGAAGAACTAGAGAAGATGATCACTAAATTAAAAATCCAAGTTGAATAAGACAAAAGAATTGAAGAAGAGTTCAAAGAATGATTGGAAGAAAAAGACAAGATCATTGGAGGTTTGGAAGCAAATATTGTCACATTGAGAAAATACCTTCAAAAGAAAAACATGCAGAACAACTCAAAAGTCTTGGACGATATTATTAACATTCAAAGGCCAAATCATGACAAGTCCGGACTTGGATACAACCAGATAGAAAATGGAACAAGCTCCAAAACAACATATCAAGAAACACAACCAAGAAGCTATGCAGATATAGTGAGAGGAGACAAGAAGTTTTACAAGGAAGATCACATAGACACTCCTCCACCTAGAAGATTCATATAATGATTATTCAAGAAGGCCTAGTGAAACACAGAATATAAACTACAACATGTTTGAATCCTTGAGTACTAAGGTGGAATGCTACAAGTGCAAAAAATTTGGACACATGGACAAATATTTTAGAATGGAAATTCCTCCAAGATAATCACTACATAATGACAACAGTCACAGACAGGAACCTCAAAGAATATGGATAAGAAAGAAATCAGTTCAACAATGAAGAATGCACACTTGCTCTACAACCTAAACACAAGAAACGTGGCTGGTATGTTGACAATGGTTGCTCAAAGCACATGAGAGGTGATGAGGACATGTTTATAACCCTGAGAAAGGAAATAGATCGATCAATTTCCTTTGGAAACGACGACTCAACTAGAATAATTGGAAGAGGCACAATCATAATTGGAAATAAGTATACCAAGGCAGAGAATGTTCTGCTAGTGGAAGATACGAAACACAATATTCTGAGTGTAATTCAAATGTGTGACCAAGGTCACAAACTTGTGTTTGATTCACAAAAGTGTGAGATAAGAAAAACAGGTTCAAGCAGATTGGTTATAACAGTTTTAAGAACTTCAAGCAACATATATGTATTAAGCGAAATTGTAAATGAAAAGTGTTGTCTAGGAAAGGAAGATGAAGTTTGGATATGGCACAAAAGAATGGGTCACACAAACTTTGATAACCTTATCAAAGTTAGAAAAATGAAGCATTTAGAGAAATGCCCGGGATCACGAAGCCAACCAACACCTTATGCAATCATTTTCAACAAGGAAATCAAACAAAGACCAAGTTGAAATAAAAGGAATACTCCACAACAAGACTGTTGAAAATTGTGCATACTGATCTAGTTGGCCGACCAGAACAAAGGGTTTAAAAGGTGAGCAATATTTCATGTTATTGGTTGATGATTATACAAGGATGACTGCAATTTGTTTTCTCAGGAAGAAGTCAAAATCATTCAAAAACTTCAATATATATAAGGAAATGGTTGAAAATGAAATGGATTCAAAAATCAAATGTTTGAGATTGGAAAATGGAGGAGAGTTTACTTCAAAGGAATTTATGGATTTTTGCAACAAACATGGGATAAAAGACAATTCTTCATTGCTAGGACACCACAACAGAATGGAGTCGTCGAAAGGAAGAGCATGACAATACAGGAAATGGCTCAAACTATGTTAATGGACTCCAAGATGACATATGTCTTTTGGTCACATGCAGTGCATACAACAGTTCATATTCAAAACATAGTAATGCTCAGAAACAATAGTGATAAAAATCCCTACGAGCTATGGAAAGGAAGACTAGTGAATGTGAAACACTTCATAGTTTTTGGAAGCAAATGCTACATCAAAAGAGAAGATGGAAGAATGGGAAATTTCAATTCTTGTGTGGACAAAGACATACTTGTTGGGTATTCAAGCACAAGGAAAGAATACAAATGTTTCAATCTAAGGCTCAAAAAATTTGTGGAAAGCATCAATGTGACAGTTGATGAGATAAGTGGATGGAAAATAAAGGAAGAAGAAAATGAGTCAATGGAACATGTTCATGAAGAAGAAGCAAGGGATGAAGAAGTAGCAGAAGGGGAAGATGAAGAAGACCAGTTAGAAGTAGAAGAGAAATAAAAACAAGATCTTCAAGTACCTCCAAAGACACCTAGCAAACAAATACAGAAGAATAATTCGTTAGATCAGATTATCGGGAACAAAGATGCAGAAGTTAAGAATAGAAGAAGAATTCATTCACTAGAGCAACTACAAGTAGCACTCTTATCTTTGATTGAGCCAAGCAACTTTGAAGAATCCATCAAGGATGAGTTCTAGATAAAATCCATGGATGAAGATTTGGATCCTATATAGAAGAATGACACTTGGGAATTGGTTCCAAGGCCAAGGTACAAGAATGTGATCGACACAAAGTTGGTCTTTAGAAACAAATTGAATAAATATGGACATGTTACCAGGAACGAAGCTAGATTGGTATGCAAAGGATATGATCAGGTTGAAGGTATCGAATTTGAAGAGACGTTTTTATCAGTTGCCATAATGAAAGCAATTAGATTGATCCTAACTTATGCATGCTCCACGAATATTAAAGTGTATCAGAGGGACGTGCAATCAACCTTTCTGAATTGGGAACTAAAAGAAGAAGTCTACATTGAGCAACCAGAAGGATTTCAATTGTCAGAGAAATATGGTCATCAAACATGTCAAAGCAACCAAGGCATTTTTATTTCTCAAACCAAGTATATCATAGAAATGATAAAGAGGTTTAGAATGGAAGATTGCAAACCAGTCAATACTCCTATGCAGACCATTTGTAAGTTAAGTAAATATGATGATTCAAAGTCTACAGATAAGAGGCAGTACATGTCAATGATTGGTAGATTACTTTATGTGACAACATCCAGACCATATGTAATACATGAAATTGGACATGTGGCACGATTTCAAGCAACACGAAAGGAATCACATGTTCTAGTAGTAAAGAGGATATTGAAATATCTCAAGGGTACATACGAGTTTGGATTATGGTATCCAAAAGCAAATGATCTATCACTTATTTCCTACACAGATGCAGATTGGGCAGGTTGCATTGATGACTGAAGAAGTACAAGTGGAACATCGTTCTACTTGGGTGAGTGTTAGGTATCTTGGCTAAGAAAGAAACAATCATCTGTATCATTGTCTACAATAGAAGCAGAGTATATTCCATCAACAACATGTTGTACACAGGTTCTATGGATGAAACACACTTTGAAAAATATACAGGTTGAGTATGATGAACCCATTCCGATATATTGTGATAATACAAGCGCCATAAGTATCTCAAAGAATCTAGTAATGCACTCAAAGAAGAAGCACATTCCAATCAAGTATCATTTTATATGGGAATAGGTTGCAGAGAAGAAAATTTGAGTTGAGTATGTTGGGACCCAAGAGAAAATTGCAGACATCTTTACAAAACCGCTTCCAAGGTAAGCCTTTGAGTATCTTCATCAGAAACTTGGCATAATTTCTTCTCCATAATGAATTTTGAATTCTATTCTTATATGTCTTATATTTACACGAGGAAGCACCATAAATAGGACAATTCATTTTGTAGAGAGTTCAGTCAGGGGGAGAAACCCTAGAGACAGTTCAGTTAGGGGGAGAAACTCCGATAGGAAGTCACCTTTGTCATTGATGTCAAAGGGGGACAGATTTATTAGATGCATGGATAAAGAGTTATATGCTTGGAGAGAGAGCAACGAGGCATGTTTCCAGGGGGAGCAATGGTCACAGGGGGAGCATGGGCAATATAACTTCAATTTTGCATCAGAGTGTTGCCATCAATGCGAAAGGGGGAGATTGTTGATTAATTGGGTTGGTTGTAATTGATGTCAACCCTTGAAGCAAGTTCGATATCAAATTCCGGTAGCCCCAATTGTATGGTGAAGGGACTTAATATTGTTTGAGGTATAAAGGTATGAATACCAATGTATTTGAAAGCAAGACCATTCTATATGGATAGTACATGTCATGCAATTTACGGTGATATATGGAATGCCAAATAACTCCTCACGTTTAGAGAGTTATGGACTTGTGAAGTTGGAGAACCCTCATGAGTTATCTAGAAGCCCTAAGAAGGTCAAATAATTCAATTTATTCTAGAAGATCCTATAAGAAGTTTACTAGTCAAAGTGGTTGTAACTAGGAGTTGATCACGAGTTAAGTTGTTGCAAAAAGAAAATAATTAAAAATAAATTAGTTGCAACTAGAAGTGGTGAGTTTACTATTTGTGGATAAAGTGGTTATACGTGAACAAGTGGTTAGAAGTGGATTAGCCCTAAAATAAGGAAGTTGGTTAAAGTAGTTAGAAGATAACCCCTATAGGAACTACTTGGAGAGTATAAATAAGAGAGCAAGGGTCTCCTATTAGTACCTATTGAGCACATTGAATATCTATTTTTGAGAATTGTTATGGGAAGGTATAATTGATAAATCTATAGCAGTGAGTTTGAAACAACGACAAAGTTGCAGGTACGAAGGGTTGAGATTGTGGGTTATGAACTAGGGTTTTACTGAAGAAATCCACAAGTTGTAGTACTAGAAGGGATCAAACATCGACAGGACACAGTGGGACAAAGCGTGGATACCCGCAGGTTTACTGAAGACAAAGTGTGAATCTGTTGCCAAAGATGAAAATGAAGATCTGATCTATCATCAATGTTAAGATGTAGGGTAGAGAAGTGAATCCAGGAGGGTGTGACAATGATCTGGTACAGTAAAACCTTCTACATAAATTAAAAGGTATGTTATATACTTGTTGTAGTTGGTTATTGATAATGGCCTAGGGTTTGATCATGGAAGATAAATCATGTACCCCTGAGGATTTGTGGGCTGGTTGGTACTTGGTGTAAGAGGCAGATATATAGTGGTATGTTTCTGGAGTATTGATTTTTTATGGTTGGCACAATCCATGAGATTGTTTGTTATAATACATCTTGTGATTTTGGGGCATAGTTGAGGTATCTTGGTTGAAGAGATTTAGTGAAGATACTGGTATAGTTTTATGCTTCATTACAATTAAGGTTTACTGTATGATGGATGTAAGGGTTTCCCATATTTTTTGAAAGGTTTATGGTTTATGTATGACATTTAGTTGGTGAGACATTCTTGACTTCAGTTCATGGTATATACTTTTGGCATAAGGGTATGTGACATATATGATCAGATCTAAGACTACAGTGAAGAGTTCCAGTATCAGGTTTAGCATCGACATTTGACAAAGGAAAAATAGTGAAGGTGAGAGTGTTACTAGTAATCCACAAGTCACAGTAAAGAAGGTCGTGAACATCCACGAGTTGCAGTTAAGAGAAGCGCAGATACTCGCGTGTTGCAGTATATATAGGTCACAGATCTATAAGAAAGGGTTGAATAAGAATCATATCAGGGACAGATTTGGATCAGTTACGGTGACAAAGGTTAACAATGATAGTAACAAAGGTCGACAATAATAGTGACATGTTGTTCACATTTAGCACTTATATTTCAGGGCGGTTGTACGGGGAAATGATAGGTAGTTGTATCCACCTTCCGGTTGTAGCCGAAGAACATAGGGGGTTGTAGCCTCCTTTTGGTTGTAGCCGGAGAATTGGGAAGTTGGAGATTCCCTCAGTTTGTAGCATGAAAACATAGGGGGTTGGAGCCTCCTTCCCATTGCAGCTGGAGAAAAAAGGAAGTTGGTGCTTCCAATGAATGTAATTCTTAAAGACATATAAGAAAAAACATTACGTGGTTTTCTCCCGCATTAGGTTTCCATGTAAAAATACTGGTGTACTGTGTATGTGTATTATTGGTTATTGTTCATGGTTTATTTATTCTGCACTTGTTGAATGATAATGGTAAATTGATCATAAAGATAAAAAAAAAACACTTATATATTGTGGTTAAAAAGGATTAGAAAGATTTATTATTGATTCACCTCCCCCACTCAGTAATCCAACACTGGGTGTCTGACATATGACACATTATGAATTTCCTTTAACACTGCATCTTTCAACTCATTGGAATTTGGTACAAACATTTTTTCCTTGTACATGATAATTCCATCTTCTTTAAGCTCATAACAACTAAATTTCTACTAAAAATTACCTTCCTGTAATGTTTCTTTTATTTTAAGATACTGTTGATCTGAATTTGCTGCTGCAATAATGTTATCTTTCATATCAGTCCTATACATGTTGATGTCTGCAATATGCACTTCATGAGCTCTCCTACGGAGTGCATCAACCACTTGATTTTCATTTCCTTTGATGTGCTTAAATTCAAAGTCACACTCACTCAGAAATTCCAACCATCTAGTTTGTCTGGCATTTAATGTTGGCTATTCAAACAAATGCTTCAAATCACAGTGGTCCGTCCTTAGCTCAAATTTATTCCCCATAAGGTAATGTATCCACATTTTTAATGCATGTACAATTGCTTCTAACTCCAAGTCATGGGTAGCATAATTCCTCTCGTGCTCTTTTAATTTTCTAGATTCATAACATAACACATGATCCTTTTGATTGAGAACACCACCGAGCCCTTCCTTGCATGCATCAATGCATACAACAAAATCTTCATCCATATATGAAATATTCAATATTGGCTCAGTTGTCAATATGTATTTCAACTGTTAAAATCTCTCTTCACATTTGGAATTCCATTCACATTTCACTCCCTTCTTTTGCAAAGAAGTGATTGGACTCACAATCTTTGAGGATCCTTTTATGAATTTTTAGTAATAACCGATAGGAGCCATGAATGATCTGACCTTTGTCACATTTCTTGGAACTGACCATCTTCTAATGGTCTTTATCTTCTCAGGATTAACTTATATCCCATCTGCTGAAATTATATGCTCCAAGTAGTGAATCTTCTTTTGATAAAATATGCACTTACTTAGCTTATCTTACAATTTATGCTCTCTCAAAACTTGCAACACCATTCTTAAATGTTACTACGTTCCTCTTTTGAATTAGAGTAGATGAACATATAATATAGGAACACAATTACAAACTTGTCCAGGTATTCCCTGAACACTCCATTCATCAGACACATAAAAACAATTGGGGCATTTGATAGTCCAAATGGTACTACTGTGAATTCATAATGCCTATATCCTTTCTTGAGTGTTGCCTTGTTGATGTCTTCTTCCTTTATTCTCATTTGATGATAACCTGACCTCAAGTCATATTGGAAAATATTCTTGCACCTTTCAGTTGATCAAACAAATCAACAATCCTTGGAAAATGATATTTGTTCTTTATGGTGACCTTATTTAACTTCCTAAAATCAATACACAATATTAAGGTTCCATATTTTTTTTTCACAAAAAGAATCAGATGTCCCCCAGGTGACACACTTGGGTGTATATACCCCTTCTTTAACAAATCCTCAAGCTGCATATGAAACTCTTTCAATTCTGGCGTGCCCATTCTGTATGGTGTCTTGGACACTAGGAAACTCCTGGCACCAAATCAATAGAGAAATCACTGTCTCTTTTTGGTGGAAATATTTGGATTTCTCTATAAACATCTTCAAAGTCCTTTAAGACAAGATGGTATTCAATTCTTTCCAATTTATCTTTGGATGTCTCTTCCATATAGGTGCAAAAATATGACATCCTTTCATGAAACTCTTTTTCAACTGCTTAGGTGATATTTCTCTAACAACTACAACTCTTGGAATTCTTCAATTCCCACTACGATTGTCACCACAGGCAAGTTTCCACCTCCTAACCCACTGTCACCGGTCCGAGCCACCATGGTCTCAGCCACCTCTACCTCGCACAATGGTCCGATCCCATCTATGGCGGCAACCACAACCCCTTTCCCATCAAGTGTGACAGGCCCTCCGTTCTCATACAAGATGCCTAGCTCAGGTACAAGTCCTGTACTTTCCTACTCCACTTCACAGACTTTAGGTCTGGGGGAAGGAAACTCTAACACTCCTCTGCAAGGCCACATGGGGGGCACTTCTGCTCCTTTTAACGCTTTCCCTTATGGGGGAGGTCATATACCTCCTTCATCTCCTTCGCTTGGTGGCACGCACCAGCCATCCGCTGGGCCACCTGCACACCATAGTTTATTTGGAGCGGGGAGTCAAGGATCACCTTCACATAATATGCCGATAGGTTCAACACCATTTTCTTTGTTTGGTGCATTTGGTAACAACGCCTTCTCGTCAGCTACTTTTTCGACTGGGGGAAACCCCGGTTTCGAACAACCTTTTCCTATGCAGGGTACTATTCCTGCACAGGGGGAAAACCCAGTAACTTCTTCCGCATCAGGGCCTTGGAATTCTTGGCAGGAATTTGTTCCTTCATCAGGAATGCCGATCTGGGGCAATTATTTCCATAGTGAATGGAACCCCAGACAAGGTACTATGCCTATCCCCACAAGATCGGCATAGGGCAACCCTTCCCAAAGTCCCCCGAATGTAATGCACGCCCATCCATCTACGTCCTATTTTGGGAATCAACTGATGATGTCTCCCCACACGAAGAATCCATATGCTGTCCATGGCCATGGTTTTTACCAGAACCCATGCCAGCAACCGAACTTTTCCTGGCAACCCAGTGCCAGACAAACTCTAGGCCCCTTTTTACCAGGTTATTACCAACAACCCAAACTACCTTTCCTGGCAACCTTGCATTTTCCAGACTTGACAAGGTTGTTGAATGACCCTATCTGTCACGATCCACATTGGCCTCCTATGCTGACGAATTTGCCTTCAGACATACCAAAGTTCGAAGCCAAGCCTAACGAAGATCCAGGCGATCATGTGACTACCTTCCACCTTTGGTGCTCATCTAACTCGTTGAAAGATGACTCTGTACAGTTGTGATTGTTTCAACGTACTCTCATTGGGAGTGCCGCGAAATGGTACATTGAGCTCGACCGCTCAAGATACTCTTCCTTCGGTGAATTGGCAATGGCCTTCCTAAACCATTTCCAATTACCTGTATGATACGACGCTGGCACATAATTGCTGGCCAATTTCGTACAGACAAAAGAAGACCATATCTATGATCACATTCGAGAATGGAGATGCCAGAAGAGTTTAATTAAGGTACCAATCCCACCAGCATTCCTGCTCGAGTGGTTCTTAAGTCTTTGGTCCCGCAGCTATCCAAAGACATCGCGACTTCAGGAGTGTTCTTCGAAGAAGACACCATCATGAGAGCTCAACAGCTTGAGCTCATCTATTCTCAGTCCGGTTTATTATACGAGATCTTGCCAGATGCACCATGCTCAATACTTGATAAAACCGAATAGAGAGTTGGACCACATGCTGATGGTATTGTTGGTTCAGCACAAACAAAGCCTGCTGAGCAACTAACGAAGCAGTTGCAACAATTGTCTATACAACACACATCGGCCAACCAAACTACTGTTTTGGCTGCTCCCCCTACTAAAACGTCTATACAAATAGTGCAATCGACAAATCCAAAGGCCACCCAACAGCCTGAAGGAAAGAAAAAACAACGAAAGAAGGGTAAGGGGGATAAGAAACCCACTGATAATGCTGGCGGGGGCAACACCGAGAAACAAAAGGCGAGGTATCCGTGCAACCTGTGCGTGGAAGACCACCCGACTCACCTATGTCCCCGGCTTACAGAGGCCCAAAAGTTTGTGACACAACAACAACCTGCTGTGTTAACAAATCCATTTCAACATGGACAAAACCTAATCCAAGCCTCTACAAGTGCGGAAGGGGGCAGTCAAGGACCCTCTCCGTCTTCGAGCAATCCCCCATCCGCGAATGTATATATGATGAATGGTGATTCTTTCATATCCACTAGAGCGCATGACTACAATAAACCAAGCACTTCTGAGAAGGGAAAAGAAGCTGAACTCCCATCTCTTCCTCTACAGATTGAGAAGAATTTGGGTGAAACAATGACACGCATCCCAAAAGGCACGTTCAAAAAAGCTTCTCACAACCCAAACGCAAGGGCCACCCAGAACTATTATGTGGTGGAAGATTTGCCTCAAACCCCTTGTGTGATGTCTGCTTTGGAGGTCCTACAAAGCTCCCCTTCCCAGAGGAAAGCTTTGTTAACCACTCTAGGATCTACCGAGACTTGTAATACGGGTACCATCATGCTAGATACAACCGACTTAAAACCTCGTCTGCCTTACCATGTAGCGTTTCAGATAGTAGTGACTCACCCCACAAAAAAATTTACTCGAAATATTTTCTGCACGGTGGTTGATGAGGGTGCCTTGACATGTGTTATGTCGTTGGCATGTTGGAAGGCCATTGGCCAGCCCGTTTTGTCTCCATCACCTACTCTTCTCATTGCTTTTGATGGTCATTCGTTCTGACCACATGGGATCATTCCCTCTTTTCCCGTGCAATTGGGAGGGAAGACCGTGTGCGTTGAGGTAGAGGTAGTCGACGCGTCCCTCGACTACAATATTTTGTTAGGAAAGAGTTGGACTTATGCCATGCAAACAATGGTTGCTACAGTTTTCTGGGTCTTGTTGTTTCCACACAAGGACCGGATTGTGACCATTGATCAATTGTCTTTCTCCAGATCTGACCCTTCATTGGGGGCGTCCGCGGTCCCGATGATTGATAATCCTCAACCAGGCGTAGTCAATGTAGGGGTTGGTTTGTGCCCATCTTTTATGGGTACCTTCGATTACTCGCCCCCTCAAGGTGATGTCAAGTTCATATCTGACCACCATAAGGTTGATATTTTCCAAGTTTCATTGTTTCACACGACTTACTTCATCGATCTGTGGATACTTCCTTCCCCATCGACCATGATGGAGGGGACAGGGCATCCCGGCATGTCCATGCCCTTGTCCGCAGCTGAAGTAGCGTACTCTTTAGTCCAGCAAGCTTCAGCCAACCCAGATCCAACTCCTACACAAGAGTTCGATCCGCTTCTAGAGCCTATTTGGGCTCAAGGTTCTCTTGCTAACACCGATTCGTTAGACTTAGTCTTTCCCTTTGATGAAGCAGTAATTGAAGCAATGACTAGTCCAGACAAACCCTGGGATGATCTTCACCACATATCTTTCTTTCTCCCAGAGTTAAGTAGAATTGAGGCCGGAGAATTCACCTTGACTATGACTAGAGATAGGTTTTTCCTATTAATCCCTTAGCTACACACGAGGTCTATGCTGAGGGTAATATGGCAACCATCACTAAAATCATACCGATCAATATCTCAAGAAACCTTGGCGTCGTGGAGAACGTTTTCGTTGGAGCTGACTGCTCCCCCAGAGAGATTCAAACCTACACAGATCTATTTAAATAATTCCGCGACATTTTTGCCTGGTCTTACGAGGAGATGCCAGGCATCGATCCAAAAATAGTCGAACCTGAAATCACAACTTATCCAGATGCCAAGCCTGTCCGGAAGAAGCTTCATCTAGTTAACCCCAGGAAAGCAACAACCATTAAGGTTGAAGTTGAGAAACTGCTAAAAGCCAGTTTTATCTATCCTATCCATTTGACCCAATGGGTGTCAAACCCCATGCCAGTCAATAAAAAACAAGGCACGATTCGTGTATGTACAAACTTCCGTGATTTGAACAAGGTCTGTCCCAAAGATAATTTTCCCACACCATTCATCGACCAGATAATTGATGAATGTGCGGGTTGCGAGGCCTTCTCTTTCATGGACGATTTTTTGGGATATAAATAAATAGAAATCAAACCCGAAGACCAACAAAAAATGACTTTCATCTATCCCTGTGGTACATTCACGTATCGTAAGATGCCTTTTGGTCTCAAAAATGTTGGAGCGACCTCTCAACGGGCCATGTCTTTTTCTTTCCATGACCTCAAGCATATAGTCGAGGCATATCTAGATGATTTAGCATCTCGATCTCGCAAGAGAATGGATCATCCCACACAACTCCGACTTATCTTTGAGTGTTGTCGCTACTTCCAGATTCGCTTGAATCCAAACAAGTACAGCTTTTGCGTAACATCAAGACGTTTGTTAGGTTTCATAGTGTTGACAACAGGGATCATGGTCAATCCTCTCAAGGTTGAGGCAATAATTCAGTTGCCCCCCCCACACACAATCCTTCAACTTCAGAGTCCATAGGGCAAGGCAAATTTTTTAAGACGCTTCATCGCCAACTATGTCGAAATCACCAAGGGATTTATTCACTTACTGAAGAAAGATGTTCCTTTTTATTGGGACGATGCCGCTCAATGCTCTTTCGTGGCATTGAAACATGCCCTCACAACTACCCCTCTGCTTTGGCCACCTAACTATAACAAGGATTTCTTATTATATCTGGCTGTAGCAGAGTCAACCATTGGCATGGTCTTAGTTTAGGAAGATGACTTTTTCTCAGAATATGTGATCTATTACCTGAGCCGAGGCCTCGTAGGACCGGAACTCAATTATTTTCATATCGAAAAACTTGTGTTGGCAACAGTACATGTTGTTCAACAGTTCCATCATTATGTTCTATTTCGCAAGACCACCATCATTGCTGTCATGAATCCATTTCAGTACATGTTGACACGACGGGTAATAGGAAAAAAGATGATGGATAGTCATCCTCCAGAAGTTTGAATTAGATTTTGTTTTAGCGAAATCCAAAAAGTCCCTGGTCTTTGCAGAACTTATTTTGGAACTTCTAGTTGAGTCAGGTGATCTTGTGCCCGAAGAGTCACCTATCAGAGGAGATATGTTTTTGATCACCTCTTTAGATCCCTAGTATAGAGATATACTTATCTATCTCCAGACTTTGAAGTGCCCCACCTCTGCTTCTCATGATGAGCACCGACGCATATGCCATCAGGCTAAGAATTATCTCTTACTCGATGATACATTGTATCAGAGAGGTGTAGACTACATCCTGCACCGATGTCTCACTCACGAAGAAGCAATTATCATGATTAACGATTTCCATACTGGAGCCTGTGGTGGTCATTTTTCTGGGTTGGCAACAACCCAAAATATTCTATGAGCAGGTTACTTCTGGCCGACACTAATCAAAGATTGTATCGAATCGATCAAGAAGTTCCACCCATGCCAGATCTTCTCTCGGAAGATGAGGGCACATCCTGCTCCTATGTTTCCTGTCATCACAGTTGGTCCCTTCACCAAGTGGGGAATTGATTACACTACCTGCAACCCCCCTTCAGCAAGGGGGCACTGTTACATCATCGTAGCCATAGACTACTTCACAAAGTGGGTCGAAGATATGCCAACATTTAAAGATGATGGGGAGACTGTAACTCTCTTTTTATTCAACCAGATAATAGAAAGGCTCGACGTCCCAAGGGAGATTTTCACTGACCATGGAAATCACTTTCAGAACCAGATGATGACCGAGTTAACATCAAATCTTGGGTTACGTAAATAACATTCATCACCCTACTACCCCTAAGAAAATGGTCAGGTGGAAGCTGTAAATTAATCTCTCAAGACCATCCTACAGTGAACGATCAACTCAGCCAAGTCAAATTGGCATTTGATGTTATACTTGATGTTATGGGCTTATCGAACATCTGTTAAGACTGCAACCGGTTTCTCACCTTTTCAACTCATTTATGGGCTGGAAGCAGTCTTGCCTATCGAATTTCAGATCCCGTCCCTAAAGTTGGCAGTACAATTATTGCCAGACACTTCTCCACTTGAAGAGAGGTTATTATACCTGGAGCATATCAATGAGTAGCTTCGTGATGTATCCCTGGCCAACGAGGATCACAAACATAAAGTCAAGTGTCAGTATGATAGGTCCATTCGTCCTCGGTTTTTTACTGAAGGCGACCTTGTCGTGGTCTACTACCAAGATAAGGACCCCCTGAGGGCAGGAAAATTCAAACCCATGTGGTTCAGACCTTTCATCATAAAGGAGGTTCTAAAAAAAGACGCTTATCGTCTAGTTGATTTTGAAGGGAATGCTTTGGCAGAGCATAGAAATGGACTCTACCTCAAGAAGTATTACTCGTAGGCAGGTCACCATGGGTAACTTTTTGTAACATATGTATAGTCTTTGTACTATTACTTTCTAGTTTTTTT
>ML785936.1:7283-29389 GCA_009831015.1 Picea engelmannii
CTACACCATACCAAACATTAAGTTGTCAATTTTTTATATTTTGGCTACTCCTTTCGATTATGATATGTTTATTTACAGTGACCTACATCTTTATAATAAGGTCAACATCTTTATAATAAGGTGATCATATGTGTAGAGGATCAACATCATGACAACATAAATAACATCTTTATAATAAGGTCATATGTGTACAAATGTTTTCTTTATATAATAACAACATATACACCTAACATAAGTTTAGGGTTAGTGTTTATGTATCTTATTAGTCCTTGCTAAAGCAGGGAATATAACAATCAATTACTATCATTTCACCGATTAGGGTTGAGTTTCAAGAGCAATTACATATCTTTATCAATGAAAAGAGAGAGAGATTATAGCTACAATTGAAGGGAAAAGGGTATGTGGATTCCATAAACCTAGAATATTATGGAATCTACATACCCTTTTCCATAGAATATACTAACTATATCCAAAAACCAAAGACATGAAATATGGTATAACTACACATATTATATAAATATATTATCAAGGAAAAAATAAGCTAAATGCAATTTGGACATTTGAAAAAAAAATTACAAGTTAAATGAGTACATCAATAAAAAATAACATACTAACCTTGCAAGTTCAAAATCCGAGCTATGTAGATCGAGCATTGGATTTGTTCAACCGGTGGGTGACGGAAAAAATAAATAGCTCAAACAAAAACCAAGAACAGTGTCGCAACTATAGCAACTGTGTCGCAAAGTCTCTTAAAGTCACGTATATATAGATAAAATAGTCAACTAGCCGTTAACACTGACCAATGAGATAGACAAAATTTTCGTCACTATTGCCACGAAAGTTTGTCGCTATAGCAACAAAAATCCCGACTAGGTTAAATTAAGATTTTCGTCGATATTGCGACGAACTTTCGTGGCAGTAGCGACGAAAATCCCGCCCTGTTTAAAAAAAATATTAGACTAGTGGAAGCATGGAAAATTTTTGTGGAATAATCTGCCCATATTTAATAGTGAAATCAGATAAGGATGTAGATACATCATTACTAGTGAGTGGATTGACAAGAGAACAGATGGAGCCTACACCCATTAGATGCAGGGAGCATTGCTACAGTTGCAAAGTGCCTTGGAAGCCAAATCACGGATGCAGGGGTAAAGGGAAGGTGCACATTATTGAGGTGCACTATGACAACGAGGATGAGGAAATGCATGTGAATGCAACCATAGATGCCTATTTAGAGTAGTCCGATAAGGCTAGTGACTCTTGTGCATCTAAGGGACAGTCGGATAGATAGGATGATAGCGCATATCCTTCATCTTCCCTATCAGGTAATGTTGAGGATTCAACACTTCAACATAGTGGTGACACCTGTGAGGATTCATATGTGTTGGCACTTAGACATGATGAGATTAGGAGGTTGGATGAAATACCTATGGGTGTAGACATGGCTTCCAAGAAGTCATGTATGGAGGATGATGAGCTTCCTATGAGGAGCGAGCCACATGTTTCATCTTCTCAATCACCTATGCTAGCCACGACACATGAGGATATCAGTGGCATTCCTGATATGGTAGAGGAGCCTTGTGTGGGGATTGTACACAAGGAACATATGGATCTGCAGAGCCAGGAGGAGAAGTATGGCTTGGAGATAGTTGACCTTACACATACCTATCAATATGAGAAGAGTGAGTCACCACTCTTGGAGATTCCATTAATGGACTAGGTTGTGGAGACCGACAGCTTGTTGGGACACTTACTCCTAGGATCAATCTATAGTGATGAGGATGCACTCCTTATTGGTCGGGATGACCATAGCACGTGTCTGGACACATCTGTATGGGATCCAGGTGCATATGATATTAGTAGGGTGAGTGCACAGGAGGATACAAATGCTCATACAGGATATGGTGCGATTCAGATAGGGGTCGCAGTTGTTGATGGTGTGCAATGGCATATAGGAGGACTCAGTAGCACATGGGATAGTGGGCAGTTCAGTGCCTTATATTTTGAGGAGTGTGTTGTTGGGGATTCCATTGTTGACACTAGCAGTGAGAGGCATGAGGTAGCACCTCAACAGGATTGTGACCAGGAGTCACGACACTTGGCAGGACAGTTGAGAGTCAGTGAGGACATGATCATGGAAACCACTAAATGCATTGATGATACACATGCATTGGTGGCAGGTTATTGTTGGAGGACCTCGATGGAACAAGATAGTTCATATGGGGGACTTGTCATTGATGACTTCCATACACTTAGGGAGAGAGTGATTGTGATGAGGGTCAACTACCAACAATTGTTGATGGATAGGGATTACCTATTGGAGGTTGGTGAGATGTATCATAGGGCATTGAGGGAGTAGGGGATTGAGGTGGACCGATTTACTCATGTGTTGGTGAGCACATGAAGATTCTTGGAAGGAAAATAGACAACCCTTCAGGAATCAAAGTCTATATCAGAGGACCTCCTTGAGGAAATTAGACAGAGATCCACTACATCTATTTCATCATAGAGTCAGATATATCCCTCAACCACATTGCGAGAGGATGTTGGTGGTTTAGCAGTGAAGCACCAATTGAGGGAGGAGCATGAGGAGCACCCAGGTTCAATGATGAGTATGGAGAGATATGATCCGAAGATGTAGGAGGATTTCCATAGGTCACAGGGACCACCCTTCACGAGGGGTGTTGAGACAGTTGGGTACACACATACACATGGGGATTCCAGAGCCAGGGGAAGTTACGAGGACACTTCCATTTGTGTTCCGAGATTGGTTGACCTTCATGTAGAGGATGACCCAGTAGTACACCCAGGATCCATGATGTTGCAGGTGTATATAATAGATCACATGAGTATGCATGGGCATATAGTGATGCATGGTAGTTCACAGAGACATCAAAAGGTGTACAGTGGGATTCAGGGGGACACACTGGATTGCAGGGAGGAGATGTACTTAGTAGAGCATGGATATTCTTCTCCCTTGCAACAGTATACAGATCTGGGAGATCACCTTCATCGTAGTAGAAATTGCGTGAGTGATGATAGATGGAGAATGATTGACCCTCAGTTTGTGGAGATACCTACTATTGTACCCGATGGTTCGTGTTCAATGATGAGTACAGGCGATTATTTACCATGGGTGTCGGTGGACGAGCTTTTGGTCAAGTCCTTGTGATTGACCAAAGCATATGATACTTTCCAGTCCTACGATCGATTACATATGTTTCTGTCAGCTTTTCCCGACACTTTCATCATTGACAACAACATAGGGGGAGATAGACAGTGGCAGGGGACATGGAGAGTTGGTAGGCTGAGACCACCTAATAAGAGTGTCTTTATTGCATACAACAGGATAGGGGTGGATCATCAGAGACATACAGTTGAGACCTTGTGCGTGATGGTGAGCATCTTAGGCCATGGGATAACAAATATCTCAGAGGGTGACACAAATTCAGATTCTCATTAGGATGAGGATGGAGGGCTTCCGACAATTATCAGTATGACACATGAGTAGTTACTAGGGTTTGGAAGTGATGAATTTCCAATTTTTCTATGGGATCCGGGAGTCCATTTGGTTAGTGAGTTGTTTCATCTTATGATGGCCCAGGTTGCGCCAGAGAGCAACACACTTAACTCTTGGATGGTTTTGAGAGGGCTTGCAGGGACTTGTTCTATGTGGCGAGACAAGTTCTCCCTATTGATACTCATGATCGAGTATGGAGGTGGTTGGGCAGATGATGATTCCACAAAGATAGCTTTACAGGTTCAGCTTCTTAACAACAGGCCCAATTTTCATAGGTATTTTAGTATGAGGATCTAGGAGTGGGGGATCCAGTATGTATATTTTGAGCAGACAATCATGATCAGAGTAGTGTAACGTCCATGTGATGGTCCCTATCAGAGGATATCATGGGACCCTGGGATTACGGGGCTGTGTATTTCATTGATTGATGGAGATGAATGGATCTTTGCAGGGGGAAGTCACTTTGACTTTTAGTTAAGCTTCAGTATTGGGGGGCGCACGTCACTTGGTGATTCATCAAGGTCTTGTAGTACCTCACTATGGCAACAAAACGTTCAGTTGGTGGAGGACGTGTTGGGGTTGGTACGGTCTTGGAGGACAGACTCATTTCGGGTCGAGACCGTGTGTTATTTATAGGAGACTCATGGTATTGATATGTTACATGACTATATTTCACGAGGCATTGCAATTCACATTCTGATAGGATCGAGGGATTGGAGTGCTTGGTAGTTCAACGCTTGATGGAGTTGAGTTTCAAGTAGAGTGGTTGCCTAGGGAGTTGACTAAGATTCTTTGGCCATTGATCATTCTACTCATCAGGAGCATGTGGGTCTCATGTATGGTGAGAACTTGGAGAGGCCACATATTGAGGGGAGTCTACCTTGTGTCACACAGGTGGATATGGGACCCTGGTATCATATGTAGTTGGATTATGTTATTGCTTGAGGACAAGCAATATTCCGGCAGGGAGGACTGTAATGTTCCCATTTTGGGACATTATAATATTACAGAGTGTTATGCCTACCAGAGTAGCCAAATAGGGGTGACATAGAGTTCGAGAGATATTGAGGGGTTTTATTGGGCCCGAATTGCATCGTTCATCATTAGGATCCATTCCACACAACTTGGCTTTGGTTCCGTTGCATTCCGACGATTTCCGTAATTTTGAGTTATTATGGGTCATATCTTAATTAAATTCACTAAGAAGGTCATAATGGGCATATTTCTTGGATAAACCTTTTATGTAATAGCTCATCAGAATCGAGAAGAAGAGAATAACATTATAAGATGATGAGAAGTGACTTTCAGTGGCTGGAGAAGCCATAAGGATGGATAAATCACTTTTTAGAGGTAAAATGGTTAATTAATTAATTAATTAAGTGATTTAATCAAGGAATAATAAAATAAAGTAATAGTCACATGGAGGGAAAAGGTCAACAATGAATTAGGGTTTCGGGAAGCTATAAAGGAAGGGTAAAGCAACCTAATTCATCATTATGTAGATTATGACTTGTCATTGAGGAGAGAGACGCATCTCAAGAGAGATAGTTCAATGGATTCCAGGAGGAAGACACTAGTTGGTTGATTTCGGTGTTGAGAGACACACCCTAGTCACCGGGAATATCACACAGGTCTTCCACCATTCTTCAGTAGCAGTTAGACATGGTCCAACAACAAGGGCGCACTTATCCAGGGTGAGGGCGCAGCTCCTGAGGAGGTTCAGTGGATCAAATTGTCCCATCCAGGGAGATTTTAGAGATTCCCCTCTGACCTAGTTGAGAGGAAGGCAAGGCGCATATTTCACCTAGTTCTTCGTTAGATTCCAATGGAGGAATCATCTAGGGTGCATTTTCCAGAGTTGTGAGTGCGACACTTTTGGCGGACACATTCTGGGTTCCCGAGCGATCATCAGATCGGATCTAGGGAAACCCTTTCAACCCATTTCTCAGTAGGCCAAGGTGATCATTTTGAGATACATCTCAACTGATTTTGATGGTGGAATCACTAGGGCACATTTTTCCAGTGAGAGAGGGGCACATTCCCCCAGGGAGATCCATCCGGGGTCCAGACACACCAACAAAGGGGTCAGTCATTCATCAGGACTGAGAGCTAGAGCAGGGCACACCATTTGGGAAAGTTTCTAGGCCATTCCAAGAAGTTTAGCCACCAGGGCGAGATTTTCGGACTTTCAACAGTTACCATGCCAGCTGCCACAGTTCCAGCTCATCCATTGACCCTGCAATACTCATCTATTATCGGGTATTATATTTTAGTTTGCTTATTGTATTCCAGCTAAGATCCTTTTGTCATTTGATCTAGTTGAGTGATTTATTTTATTCAGTTGCACTCGACATTTGTACTCCGCAGAGATATCATAATATAAACTTTGTAATCTTTGTCACATTTGTTATTTGTATGATCATTTATATGATGTAAACCATTGATCCTACACACACATTAGCAACATTTATTTGTCATAAGTAGGGTACTTATGGACAACAACTGATAGTGTCTCACTATGATATTCCATGGGGTGGTCGTGTTGAGTGAGAACGACTCCCACAACATAGTCTGAAGCATCTGTTTTGATCTCAAAGGGATGTTGCAGGTCCAGTAATGAAAGTATCAGGGATGAGCACAAACACTTCTCCAATTCATCGAAGGCTTGTTTTTGGGATAGGCCCCACACAAATTTTTCCTTACCACCACCCCTGGTTACTTGGCTGAGGGCCCATGCGATATGAGAGAATCCCAGCATGAACCTGCGATAGAAATTGGCGAGGCCTAAGAAGCTTTGAAGTTCAGTGAGTGTGGTTGGGTCTAACCAGTCACGGATGACCTGGATCTTGGCTGGATCCACATGCACACCATGATGATCAATGATGTAGCCTAAGTAATGGACCCTGTCCATGACGAAGGAGCATTTTTCTAAGTTTGCATATAGTTTGTACTGCTGTAGGGTGTGCATAACCTGCTGAATATGTTGCAAGTGTTCCTTCAAAGTCTTGTTGTAGATGCGGATGTCATCTAGATAAACCACTACAAAAGTATTGGTGAAAGGTCATAGGATATCGCCCATCATCCTCATAAAAGTTGCTGGAGAATTTGTCAAACCAAAGGGCATGACTAGCCATTCAAAAAGATTTTATTTTGACTTGAAGGCAGTCTTCCATACATCTGTTTGTTCTATTGGGACTTAGTGGTAGCCAGACTTCAGAACAATCTTACTGAAGTATTTGGCCCCCGTGAGTTGATCAAGGAGGTCGTCAATTCGGGGAATCGGGTATTGGTTTCGAACTGTGATTTTATTCAGGGTCCGATAATCAATGCAGAGTCGCCAGGTCCTGTCTTTCTTCTACACCAGCAATATTGGGCTCCCACAAGGCGATGAGATGGGATGGATGTACCCCTTGTGGAGCAGTTCTTGGATCTGCCTCTTGATCTCCTCGTTTTCTAATAAAGAGCGGTGGTAGATTGGCCCATTGGGTAGCAGTGTACTTAGGGTCACATCGATGGGATGCTTGACCTGGCAGTGCAAATGTACCTTGGTAGGAGAGGAGAAGATATCTGAGTATTCTTCCATGACCTTAACCACTTGCTTCTGTTGTGTGGAGAGATCGACTGTGGAGGCCCTGGATGTGGCTGGGCTCTTTTTCTCACTCTGAGAGTGAATCACGAAGAAGAGAAATTTCCCGGTATGAGATATGACCTTACTGCATTGCTTGGCAGAGATCAAGGAAATAACACCAGGAGGGACTGCGTTGGGCATCCTGTACAATTTCCTGTTCAAAGTAACAATGACAATATGAGGCCTAGACTCATATACAACATGATGTTTCCATAAATAAGGTTGGCCAAAAACAATATTACAAACTTCGAGAGGAGCAACATCACACAATACCTCATCGTTGAAGGGATTGATGTTGTACGACAATTGACACTATTGGTCGACGTGGAGATCGCTTCCTTGGCAGAGCCATCCAATGGTGTAGGGTTCTGGGTGCAGTGTTGTCGACAGGGCCATCCGCTTGACAACCTCTGCTGAGATGAGGTTCTTCTGGCTACCGCTATCAATGATGAAGTGCATCGGGGTGCCTTTTATCCGCATATGTTAATGGAAGAGGCGCTCTCCTTCTTCTGGCTCGTCTAGTTCACCAGTTTGGAGCTTGGTGGTAGCAACGGTGGCACTGGGTTCCACGTCAATGATCTGTCTTCCCCTTTTTGGTTCTGACTCAGAGTCAGAGCCTACATATGATTCAGAGGCTTTCACTTCGGCCACCAACGACTGCTTTGAGCTACAGTCAACAGTGTTATGCCAAGGGCTCTTATGGAAGTCGCACCACTTCTTGATATCTTTCATTGTCTTTCGGGTGTCCTTCTTTGCTTGCGACATGGACTGTTTGTCATGATACTGTTCATCTTTGCTCTATTCTTTGTTCTGTGGGTTGGGGCTGCCCTTTCCTGGCTTTTGCTATGAGGGGTTCCCAGGCCCAAATTGTCGTGTCTTTTGTTTGAGCTTCTGCTTGATTTTGACGACATATCGGTAGGCCGCGCCCAAGGATGAGATGTCTGTAAATTCCATTTCGGTTTGGATGTATCTATGGAGAGCATCGCAATACTTGAGCACCGAATGTCACTCTGAATCTTTGATACCCAACTTGGTGCGCAAGGTATGGAAGATATTTGTGAACTCTGGCACTGCTTGGTCTCTTTCTTGGCATAGTGTGGTCCATTTGGTATACAAGTTGTCATAACTTCCAACAAGGTAGTATTGTTCCTTAATAACATCCCTGAAGGGTTCCCAGGTGGTCATGACCATAAATAATGAGGGTTCCTCTATTTCCTTTTGCTCACAAAATTTTTCCCACCAATCTTTGATATGGGGAACGACTTTGAGGAGCGCAAAAGTAATATTTTCTCTATTCGAAAAGTTATGGACAGAAAAATATCCTTCTAGTAGATTTAACCACTTGTCTACAACATCTGTGTCTATCTGACCTTCAAATATAGGAATATCGAAGTTGATTTGTACCTTGAAGGAGGCGGCGCCTTCGCTCGAGGAAGATGTGTCGCTTGTTGGTAGCTGCCAAAGGATTTGAGTGAAATTATCCATCATCTTGTTCCTTTGTTGCATGAGGGATTCCTCAAGCAACATTTTGAAAGGATCTCTTGTCCTAACATCTTTATTTTCTCCTGCCATGAGAGGTCGCTTGGGCATGTGAGAGCTTTTGTCCTCAAGAGAAACAAGCTCGAGACCCAATTCTTTGTACCCTGACCTCGTTGGGGACATGCATTAAGACGACAAGGAGCAGACCGCTCTGGTAGCACTGATCCAGATTTTATGAGCAGAACAAAATGAATACAGATTATGAAAATATTCTTAACACAAAATAACAGAGATACAATAAAACTGGTTTTCTATTCAATATGGAAATAAGATGAAACTGTAAAATGCAGCGGAAAACAAGCTTGTTGGAATGGTGGCGACTTATCTCTAAGAAGAAATGTGATGGTTGCACTCATTCGCCAGAAGATGGTTACAATGAGGCTCTGAAGGCCTTTTACAATAAACAAGAATGTCTAAAACCCTAGACATCCAAAATCCTAACCCTAGGAGATGAAGCACCAAAAGTCATGTGGGCCCCATTTAGGTAAGTTAGTACATCAACTTCCTGGGGTCATAACTTTTGCATACAATATCCATTTTAGGAGCACGATAGCCCGTTGGAAAGATCTAACCGAGAAGCAAAAATTTCGAATGGCCCAAGGAAGTGTCTTTGCCAATTATCTAGGTCACAAATCCCCAAAAAACGTCGTTTAGGGCCTCAAAACGGCCCCAGAAGTTTAGAACCTGAAAATCTGCAAAGGTGGAAAATTGTTTTTCGAGCCAGTGGAATAGGTGGGTGGCCACCGATATCCACTTGGATCAGAGTACAAGGAGGTGTGCTAGGCTAGGTCACACTAGGCTATCCATAAATTACGTCGATCTCTTCACTTAAGGTGCCTTAACAAGAGGGTTAGGGTTTCATTGTTGCAGCAAAACTTTGACTGCAACTGCAACTACGACTAAGAAAATCCTCCCAATCTATCTTCCAATGCTTAGAATATCTGAAGATAGGGTGGGCCCATAACCTGTTATAAAATTAAGTGTGCTCATTTCACCATAGACAATGTAACAATATTGTCACCCAACCATAAGCTGAAGCCACCCCTGAGCACCTTAACCTTGACAGAGAGAATAATTTTGAAAACAAACCCTAGACTCAATAACATACTAATATAGCGTACTTCTCTCCAGAGTTAGCGTGCCAAGTAGAAATTCCAAACCATAACCAAGAGAAATTCAAAGCCAAAACCAAAAATTTTCCATTTGCAGCAGCTACAACTGCAGCTCCTCTCCAAACTTGCGCACAACTGGTCTTATGCAGTTGTGAGATAGAGAGTATGTCAAATGAGCTCTAGCGCCCTCTTATTTATACTGCTCTATCTCACTTGACTGGGCCAAATTCTCTTTCTGGAGGCTAATAACTCAATATTAAATATTCTCTTGAGCTGACTTGTCTCTTAGGGTTTGTATCCAATCGTTTAGGGTTTCTCTAGCTTCCCATAATATTCTAGTCTTGTCAAAGGTTACACATGGAGGTTAATACCTCTCGTAGCTACCATAATATCAACACAATTTTGGAGGTCCTTGGACACTCCCCTCACTACCCTAGGAGGTTTGTATTGTTTCTAAGAAAAGGTGATGACTTGGACTTATTGATATTAAGCTACAAGGGGCAATTTTATATACTAAATGGATTACTCAATGCATGGGCATGTTAAGATATTTAGACAGTTAGGAATTAGTTAAGTTCAACTTGACATAATATGTTTTTATATAAAAGTGTGTTTCTTTAGTATGCATTAATATGCATTTGTAGTTATGCAATTCAATGATCACAATATGTTTTAGAAATAGAGTGATCTGATGGTCACAATATGTTCTCGACATAGAGTGATCCAATGACTCATATTCTCCTCAATATTAAGGACTATATTGATCTATGGATTAACACTTGATTGGTCCATGATCTCTATTTAAAGACCGTGGAGGGGCATTTGTTGATGATTGATCATGAGAAAATCTGTTGTAAAATGTTTTTCTTTTGCATTAATATATTATCTCAAGTGGCCACGTTGGTTGGGGCCATGGACTGTGTCCCTCTTCAAGGGTTTTAACCGCATAAAAACATCAGTTTTATGATCTTTGATCTGGTTGTGTGAGTGGTTATTGAAGGTGTTCAGGCCATGTGGGAATACCCTATTTTGTCGAATGAAAAATCAAATCCTATTTGAATATTCACTCCTCTTGTAGATCAAGATTCAAACTCCTGTTGTCACATTTTTAGATTTTGCTATTTTTGTGCATTTCTAGGCTGAGTGGACTATTCCATTACATTTGGAGTGTTTGAGTTGGAAACCATTTTTGTTTCACTCGAAAAGGTTTATGTTTTCGCAAGATATAGCCACTTTTGTCAGATCTAGAGGTATAAACTTGGAATACGCCCTTTTAATTTTTTTTTACAAAGTTAACATTTCTATTTTTTGTTTGCTACTCTTTCTAGTCTATGTATGCTCTTTGCCATGTGCTTTGTGTGACCTCGACAAGTCAAAGCGGAAAGTTTTTATTTTTTGCATATGCTTTTTACAATGTGATTTATGCAACCTCAACAAATAAAAAAGAATGAGAAAACTTGCATTTTTCGTGTAAGCTAACCAAGATCTGACTCCATTATTTTTGAAATTTGGAAATTATTTCATTGAATTTTCGTTTGTTTTTGTATGCGGTCATGTTAAAGTTTTTTTCATGTAAAAACAAGGGTTTTGGGTGTAAGCAAGCACTTTGAGACAAACAGTTTAAAAAAAAAACCTTCCTCCTTCATCAAAAGTTATTATATATTGGGTATTAGCGCACTTGGTTGAAAGTTAATTTTTTTATAAGAGGTATTTCGTTCAAATCTATTTTTTTTCGGGTATTATCTTTTAGTTTTCTTATTTTATTCCGACTAAGATCCTTTTGTCATTTGATCTATCCGAGTGATTCATTTTATTCAGTCGCATTCAACATTTGTACTCCGTGGAGATATCATAATATAAACTTTGTAATCTTTGTCGCATTTGTTATTTGTAAGATCATTTATATGATGTAAACCATTGATCATACACACAGATTAACAACATTTCTTTGTCATAAGTAGGGTACTTATGGACAACAACTGATAGTGTCTCACTATGATATGCCATGGGGTGGCCATGTTGAGTGAGAACGACTCCCACAACATAGTCTGAAGCATCTGGCTCGATCTCAAAGGGATGTTGCAAGTCCGGTAATGAAAGTATCGAGGATGAGCACAAACGCTTCTCCAAGTCATCGAAGGCTTGTTTTTGGGACATGCCCCACACAAATTTTTCCTTACTGCCACCCCTGGTTACTTGGCTGAGGGCCCATGCGATATGAGAGAATCCCAACACAAACCTACGATAGAAATTGGCGAGGCCCAAGAAGCTTTGAAGTTCAGTGAGTGTGGTTGGGTGTGTCCAGTCATAGATTACCTGGATCTTGGCTAGATCCACATGCACACCATGCTGATCAATGATGTAGCCTAAGTAATGGACCCTATCCATACCGAAGGAGCATTTTTCCAAGTTTGCATATAGTTTGTGTTGCCGCAGGGTGTGCAAAACCTGCTGAATACGCTGCAAGTGTTCCTCCCAAGTATTGTTGTAGATGAGGATGTCATCCAGATACACCACTACAAAAGTATTGGTGAAAGGTCGTAGGATATCATCTATCATCCTCATAAAAGTTGTTGGAGCATTTGTCAAACCAAAGGGCATGACCAACCATTCAAAAAGTCCTTCTTTTGACTTGAAGGCATTCTTCCATACATCTGTCTGTTCTATTGGGATCTGGTGGTAGCCAGAGTTCAGAACAATCTTACTAAAGTATTTGCCCCCCGTGAGCTGATTAAGGAGGTCGTCAATTCGGGGAATCGGGTACTAGTTTCAGACTGTGATTTTATTCAGGGTCTAGTAATCAATGCAAATTCGCTAAGTCCCGTCTTTCTTCTGCACCAACACGATTGGGCTCCCACAAGGCGATGAGCTGGGACGGATGTGTCCCTTATGGAGTAGTTCTTGGATCTGCCTCTTGATCTCCTCGTTTTCTAATAGAGAGCGGCGATAGACTGGCCCATTGGGTAGTAGTGCGCCTAGGGTCAGATTGATGGGATGCTTGACCTGGCAGTGCAGAGGTACCTTGGTAGGAGAGGAGAAGATATCTGAGTATTCTTCCATGACCTTATCCACTTGCTTCTGTTGTGTGGAGAGATCGGTTGTGGAGGCCCTGGATGTGGCTGGGATCTTTAGCTCACTCTGAGAGTGAATCATGAAGAAGACAAATTTCCCGGTCCGAGATATGACCTTCCTGCATTGCTTGGCAGAGATCAAGGAAATAACACTAGGAGGGACTGTGTCGGGTATCCTGTACAATTTTCTGTTCAAAGTAACAATAACACTACGAGGCCTAGACTCATATACAACATGATGTTTCCATAAATAAGGTTGGCCCAAAAGAACATTACAAACTTTGAGAGGAGCAACATCACACAATACCTCGTCTTTGAAGGGATTGATGTTGTATGACAATCGACACTATTGGCT
The DNA here is from genome assembly GCA_009831015.1 of Picea engelmannii. Classification (NCBI taxonomy): domain Eukaryota; kingdom Viridiplantae; phylum Streptophyta; class Pinopsida; order Pinales; family Pinaceae; genus Picea; species Picea engelmannii. Next base: position 20,509 of record ML785936.1, read on the forward strand.
AATGCGAAGATCGCTTCCTTGGCGGAGCCATCCAATGGTGTAGGGTTGTGGGTGTGGCGTTGTCGGAAGGGCCAGCCACTTGACGACCTCTGCTGAGATGAGGTTCTTCTGGCTATCGCTATCAACGATGAAGTGCAATGGGGTGCCTTTTACCCGCATCTGTGAATGGAAGAGGCGCTCTCCTTCTTCTGGATCATCTGGTTCACTAGGATGGAGCTTGGTGGTAGCAACGATGGCACTGGGTTCTGTGTCAATGATCTATCTTCCCCTTTCTAGTTCTGACTCAGAGTCAAAACCCGCATCTGATTCAGAGGCTTTCACTTCGGCCACCAGCGATTTCTTTGAGCGACAGTCAACAGTGTTATGCCAAGGGATCTTATGGAAGTCACACCATTTCCCGATATCTTTCTTTGTCTTTCCAGTGTCCTTCTTTGCTTATGGCTTGGACTGGTTGTCTTGATACTGTCCATCTTTCCTCTATCCTTTGTTCTGTGGGTTGGGCTGCCCTTTCCTGGCTTTTGTTGTGAGGGGTTCCCAGGCCCAAATTACCACGTCTTTTGTTTGAGCTTCTGCTCAATTTTGAAGACATATCGGTAGGCCACACCTAAGGAAGAGATGTCCATAAATTCCATTTTGGTTTGGATGTATCTATGCAGAGCACCGCGATACTTGATCACAAAATGTCACTCTAAGTCCTTGATACCCATCTTGGTGCGCAAGGTATGGAAGATATTTGTGAACTCTGGCACTGCTTGGTCTCTTTCTTGGTACAGTGTGGTCCATTTGGTATACAAGTCATCATAACTTCCAACAGGGTAGTATTGTTCCTTAATAACATCCCTGAAGGATTCCCAGGTGGTCATGACCATAAATAATGAGGGTTCCTCTATTTCCTTTTGCTCACAAAATGTTTCCCACCAATCTTTGATATGGGGAATGACTTTGAGGAGCGCAAAAGTAATATTTTCTCTATTAAAAAAGTTATGGACATAAAAATACCCTTCTAGTAGATTTAACCATTTGTCTACAACATCTGTGTCTATATGACCTTCAAATATAGGAATATCGAAGTTGATTTGTACCTTGAAGGAGGCAGGGCCTCCGCTCGAGGAAGATGTGTCGCCTATTGGTAGCTGCCGAAGGATTTCCACAAAACTATCCATCATCTCGTTCCTCTGTTGTATGAGGGATTCCTCAAGCAACATTTTAAAAGGATCTCTTGTCCCGTCATCTTTCTTTCCTCCTGCCATGAGAGCTCGCTTGGGCGTGTGAGATCTTTTGTCCTCAAGAGAAACAAGCTCGAGACCCAATTATTTGTACCCTGACCTTGTTGGGGACATGCATTAAGATGACAAGGAGCAGACCACTTTGGTACCATTGATCCAGATTTTATGAGCAGAACAAAATGAATACAAATTATTAAAATATTCTTAACACAAAATAGTAGAGATACAATAAAACTGGTTTTCTATTCAATAAGGAAATAAGCTGAAACTATAAAATGCAACAGAAAACAAGCTTGCTGGAATGGTGGCGGCTTATCTCTGAGAAGAGATGTGATGGTTGTGCTCATTAGCCAGAAGATGGTTACAATGAGGCTTTGAAGGCCTTTTACAATAAATAAGAATGTCAAAAACCCTAGACATCCAAAATCGTAACCATAGGAGATGAAGCGCCAAAAGTCACGTGGGCCCCGTTTGGGTAAGTTAGTACATCAACTTCTTAGGGTCGTAACTTTTCCATACAATATCCGTTTTAGGTGCACGATAGCCCATTGGAAAGGTCTAATCGAGAAGAGCAATTTTTGACTAGCCCAAGGAATTTTCTTTAGCAATCCTTTGGGCCCCAAATCCCTAAAATACGTCGTTTAGGGCCTCAAAATGGCCCTGGAAGTTTGGAACCCGAAAAACTTCCAAGGTGGAAAATTGTTTTTCGAGCCAGTGGAATAGGTGGGTGGCCATCGATATCCACCTGGATCAGAGTACCAAGAGGTGCACTACGCTAGGGCGCACTAGGCTATCCAGAAATTAGGTCAATCTCTTCACTTAAGGTGCCTTAACAAGAGGGTTATGGTTTCATTGTTGCAACAAAACTTTGACTGCAACTGATAAAATCCTCCCAATCTATCTTCCAATGCTTAGACTATCTGAAGATAGGGTGGGACCATAACCTATTAGAAAATTAAGTGTGCTCATTTCACCATAGACAATATAACAATATTGTCACCCAACCATAAGCCGAAGGCACCCCTGAGCACCTTAACGTTAACAAAGAGAATAATTCTGAAAGGAAACCCTAGACTCATAGCCAACCAAGATAGCATACCTCTCTCCAAAGCTAGCATACCAGGTATAAATTCCAAACCATAACCAAGAGAAAGTCCAAGCCAAAACAAAAAAATTTCCAGTTGCAAGAGCTGCAGCTGCAGCTCCTCTCCAAACTTGTGCACAACTGGTCTTATGCAGTTGTGTGTGAGAGAGAGTATGTCAAATGAGCTCTATCGCCCTCTTATTTATACTTCTCTATCTCACTTGACTGGGCCAAATTCTCTTTTTGGAGGCTAATAACTCAATATTAAATATTCTCTTGAGCCGACTTGTCTCTTAGGGTTCGTATCTAGTCGTTTAGGGTTTCTCTAGTTTCCCATAATATTCTAGTCTCGTCAAAGGTTACACATGGAGGTTAATACCTCCCACAACTACCATAATATCAACACAATTTTGGAGGTCCTTGGACACTACCCTAGGAGGTTTGTATTGTTTCTAAGAAAAGGTGATGACTTGGACTTATTGATATTAAGATACAAGGGGCAATTTTATATACTAAATGGATTACTCAATGCATGGGCATGTTAAGATATTTAGACAGTTAGGAATTAGTTAAGTTCAACTTGACATAATATGTTTTTATATAAAAGTGTGTTTCTTTAGTATGCATTAATATGCATTTGTAGTTATGCAATTCAATGATCACAATATGTTTTAGAAATAGAGTGATCTGATGGTCACGATATGTTCTCGACATAGAGTGATCCAATGACTCATATTCTCCTCAATTAAGGACTATATTGATATACGGCTTGACACTTGATTGGTCCATGATCTCTACTTAAAGACCATGGAGGGGCATTTGTTGATGATTGATTATGAGAAAATTTGTTGTAAAATGTTTTTCTTTTGCATTAATATATTATCTCAAGTGGCCACGTTGGCTGGGGCCATGGACTGTTTCCCTCTTCAAGGGTTTTAACCGAATAAAACCATTAGTTTTATGATCTTTGATCTGGTTGTGTGAGTGGTTATTGAAGGTGTTCACCCCACGTGGGAATACCCTATTTTGTCGAACGTGAAATCAAATCCTATTTGAAGATTCACTCCTCTTCTAGATCAAGATTCAAACTCGTGTTGTCACATTTCTAGGTTTTGCTATTTTTTTGCATTTCTAGGCTGAGTGAACTATTCCATTACATTTGGAGTGTTTCTCTTAGTTGGAAACAATTTTTGTTTCACTTGAAAAGGTTTATGTTTTCCCAAGATATAGCCACTTTTGTCAGATCTAGAGGTATAAACTTGGAATACACCCTTTTAATTTTTTTTTACAAAGTTAATATTTATATTTATATTTTTTGTTTTTATTTTTGGTTTGCTACTCTTTCTAGTCTATGTATGCTCTTTGCCATGTGCTTTGTGCGACCTCGACAAGTCAAAGCGGAAAGTGTTTATTTTCTGCATATGCTCTTTACTATGTGCTTTATGCAACCTCAACAATGAGAAAACTTGCATTTTTCGTGTAAGCTAACCAAGATCTGACGCCATTATTATTGAAATTTGGAAATTATTTCATTGAAATTTCGTTTGTTTTTGTATGCGGTCGTGTTAAAGTTTTTTTCATGTAAAAACAAGGGTTTTGGGGGTAAGCACGCACTTTGAGACAAACAGTTAAAAAAAAAAACCCTTCCTCCTTCATCAAAAGTTATTATATATTGGGTATTAGCTCACTTGGTTGAAAGTTAATTTTTTTATAAGAGGTCTTTCGTTCAAATCTATTTTTTTCAAGTTACTTTTTGAAAAACTTCACGCAATCTTGAGTTATTTCATAACCTTGCTTAAGTTATAAAGTGAATCACTATAAAGTAACTTTACTATTATTAGTCCATGCCGTAGGCATAGAGGGACTATAACGATCGATAATTCGTTGACTACATATTAGTTTGTCCTTTGACTAGAAATATTTGCATAATACCTATTGTTGGAGCTAGGGAATTAAAAGCATATATTTTTATATAATAAAAAGTACCATATATGCACTGATCTGATTGGATAAAAGATTGGAGGTCTTATTGTCAGCTTCACTATTCCCAATTTTTTTATATGGCAACATATCCAAACTTTTTCTCATATACAGTGTTTTTGAATAATATATTTTTCCTATGTATTGCTTGAAGGTGGATTAATGGTAGCATTAGTTCGAAGGTTTGTGTTAGCATTTTCTGCTAGCTTAATATATCCGTAAGTTTTTATTTGTACTAATCATATTGAAATGTTTTGATATCCAAGATTTATAGTGATTGAGAATTCAAAAGTTTATAACGTCCTTGCCGCATGTGTTTGTATTGAAATGTATTGACACTTTTTTTGAGATGCCTCAATAGGCCTGACGGATTAAATGTTTACATGACGCGAGGTCATCCAACAGGCCCAACAACTTAAATGTTTGCAAACCGCGAGGTCCTTAAACAACCCGACAACCTTAAATGTTTATCTAAATACGCTTCTCGGAGTAAATTTTCCTCGAAATTTTCCATACAATGTTACAATGAATTTGCACAGTGTTGTTGTCCACCACCAGTTGAATAGCCATTGTATGTTTCATCCTTCTTCTACCTTTGCAATGAAATTTCGTCATCGTTGAAGCTACATACATTGTTTACTGGTTCAGTGAGCGCTTCTTCTTCGTTGGTTCGTCGATTGTTTCTTGTTGTTGTTTTGTTCTCGATTCGACCTACACTTCTGCATTTCATCATTTCAAAGTAAGCTTCCATGCCATAGTTTCATTTTCTATTCCTTGTTTGTTGTTCAGTGTTTGCAGTTTGCAAGTAAGAATATTTGCTTATTTATAGTGGCATGGTCGTCGTATGTTTCTGGTTCCTTCGACTGCAGTTTCGTAATCGTTGGAGATACATATGTTGTTTACTGGCTCGTTGGTTCTTGCTGGTTCGTTGGTTCGCGTGTTGCTGGTTCTGTTTGTTTGGCCCAAGTTTATGCTTTGGGGCCCTGGGGGTGCAGTTCGTCCTGTTCATGCTTTCTTGTTGGTTTGGTGCTTGATGTTTTCTTTTGTTTGATTCGGCCTTGCAGGGTTGGGGTTCAACGCCGGTGGTTGGAGTTTTTTTTTGGGGGGGGGTTATTATTGTTTTTTAGGGTGCTTTACGGTGTTCAGCCCCGACACCCACGAGTCAACATGCAGTTGTGTTATTTGCCCTGTCTACCAAGGTTGATATCTATTCTGCTATGAGATTTTGCTAGTGCTTCAGTGTTGGCATGAAAGAAAATAGTTGCATGGAATTTTTTTCGAGGATTACATGTGAAATTGCAATATCCACTGTTTTTTTGTTAGAATAAAGCATATGCAGGCTACATTTATAAACCATGTATGGTCATATGTACCCATACGACATTACATGTTCTTTCTCCTCTACACAGACTGGTGTGCGCATGATACAATTTGTGTTGTACTTGAGCTATGATATGTACAACAAAGATTCTGCAAGATTATATTTTGATGTTTGGAAGCATGTTTGGGTAGTTTGCCATGAAAAACCAAAAACTTGTATCGTGGGAACAACAGTTTGTGTAGAGGATAAAGAACATGTATTTCCATCGATGGAAGCATATCTGGATAATTTTCCACGGAAAACCAGAAATTGTTTAGCTATGGCCATGCAATTTCGTAATATTTTGTGGCTTCTAATATATTTTGGGCAGGGCAAAAAAAATTACACGTTTACAGGTATGGATGGAGAAGCGCAAAGGTTCATGTTTCTGCCTATCTTCTAGACTGTTCGTTGAGTCTCTTTTACTATATGTACATATTGCTTGTTCTCCAGTGCATACCAGCTTCCATTCATGTTCGTTGTATTTTGTCCGTTCCCACATTCAAACAAACAATATAGCTGGAGAAAACGACGGAGTCATGACTGCATCGATTGAAGAGGATATAGAAAGGTGCATGCTTGTACTGTTATTTCATATTGCGTTGTTTTGTATTTCATTTATTGTCTGTATATGTGTTCACTTAGTTTATTATATGTACATGTTGCGTGCCTTCTTACATGGTAAGTTATGTTCATTACATGCCTTCGTGCATACTAACCTGCTTCATGTCCATTGTGTTTTCGCTGCATTGCTACATTTAAATAAACAGAGTGGATGGAGATGACGATGGGCTCTTTCGCGGGTAAATAACCCTATTTCTCTTTCTTTTACATGTCTGTCTTCAGTATAAGATATCTTCAATACATGCCTTCCTGCATACTAACCTACTTCATGTCCATTGTGTTTTCACTGCATTGCTGCATAAACAAACATAATGGTTGGAGAGGACGATGGACTCTTTGGCGGGTAAATAGACTCGTTTCTCTTTCTTTTAGATGTATGTCTTCATACTAACTTGCCTTGATGTCCATTGCATATTCGGCGTTGCTGCCTTGGAAAAAGCAGGCTGCTTGGATAGGAAGATGAATTGTTCTGTGCAACAACAGAGGGTTCTTTGGTACAATATTCTAAAAGGTATACCAACTGTACTGGTAAATTAAATATACAAATTGGGTGGGGGCATATAATACTAGACTTGAAAATGATGGCTTGGTAGCAATGGGCCTTTCTGCCCTCCCTATTTCTACTCTTTCCATTTTCTATTATTCCTTTTGTTTTCTAATTCGTCTTCTTAGTGTTTTTTCTGAAAATGCCTTGGTGCGCCGGTTGGCGGACTAACGGTTTCACATCTATGGTCGCGCTTCTACCTTATTCCATAGTTACCCACTTTTTTGATTGCAGGTGCCGGGCTGGCAGGTTCAAGATTTCTCCCCTGGATTCTGGGGGTCCACGATATACAGATTGGTCGTGGTGCCCCGCCCTCATGCCATGTTTACTGTTAAACATTTTTCCAGTTAAAAAAATTAGAAGCATACAATTTTACAGTTATTTAGTCCTTATGATGGACAATATACAATGCATATGCTTGTTTAGTCTTGATGTTCATCTGCACTTTCTTGCATAAGAAAAAGTTGGACTAGTGACATGGACATGAGCAGTTAATCATCCCAAACATTAGTAGACCGACAAGGCCAAAGGTAAATATGCATACACTATGCTCTTATAAATTATACTACACTATTAATGTATAGTGTATTTATGAATATTCAAAGTATTAAATAATGGATGACAAAGAAACAATAATACATTTAGACATACATTAAAAATGCTTGGCAAAATTGGACCAATGTGTGGGCCTTCATAATGCCTTGTGATGGACAAAGGCATTGACTTGTTGGTGTTTTGTGGCTTAAAAGTTGTGGATAGATATGTCACACCATATCCAACATTAAAGTACCATTACCATAAGTTTTAGATGGTGGTTTGAATAGATTATATATGATATCATTGAGTTGTTGATGTTTTGTGGCTTCAAAGTTGTGGATATATATGTCACATATTCAGCTATGGCATGGTGAATATGTTGATGTCATCTACAATACATGGTTTGCAGTTCACAAGAAGTATCAACAAGTACAAGCGAGATGTCGAATGTGCCACATGTTCTGCAGACTAAGAGGTGTGGTTGCAAAACTCTGTCTCCATAGTTCATCGAAGCTATGCGTGTACTTGTAGATTTATGCCAGTGAAAGAAGAATACAAAAAAATAAAAAATAAAAATGCACAGTACCGTTCACTTTAGTTTTCCTGTTCAAAAAATGTCACCAGGTTTAGAGTTGTAACATCCAAAGTACTATCAATAGAGGACTTGAACAACCGCCGAACTGGACAAGTGTTCGTTGGGGACATAATGGTCGTCTATAGCACCTACTTGGACAAGGCAAACAAAAGTAGATCCATTATGCGTGCTGACATGACAGACAAGGAGGCCATGATGACAGTGACACTGACTATTCCTCGACAACTTGTCCAGAAACATGCAGAAAAAATATTGCCGGGTAATGGGATATCCATTACAAATTTTAATATATTGTCCAAAATAGTATATGACTATGGTGATTGTGATCGAATTATTTCACTCAATGAAACAAGTATTGTGGAAAAAATTTCCGTTGTTTGTTCAGAATATTGTTTCATCTCGGACTCGACTATCAACCAGCTTGCAAAGAACACTGATATTTACCCAATCGAAATGATTGGCACAACTGTCACACTGGAGAGAAAACTTGGTTCGCAACACATTCTCCATATAAAGGATGGAGAGTTGGACAACGACAAGGCAATGGTATCACTTTTCATATTCAGTTTTATCCTTTATTTTCGCATGTGCATGTATCTCAGGTAAGTTACATAAATATTTCACTGTTCCATGTTGCAACTACAATTGTTCGATACGTTTTCAAATTTGTTTTTATCAATGGAGCAACAATTGCATAAAGGGCAGATTCCACTTATGCTCTTCAAAAATGTAACAAAGAAAAGGGATGTTAGAGAAAGGATCTTTTGGACAACCCAGACAACGTTTGTAACAGAGTTGCGAGCAGATATAGTACAGGATCTGAAGAAAATAGCTAGCTCTACAACTGTTTTGCATAAACATCCACAAAATCATCCTCACTTTGCTTATATAAATAGCCTTGAACAAATTTCTGCGGCCTGTTTTATTTATT
>ML785936.1:29449-48558 GCA_009831015.1 Picea engelmannii
GTGCAGTTGTGTATTATATTGTTCAATGTATTAATTCCTATGCTCGTGTTCCTAGGTTGAAGGTGTTTTAGTTGCAACCAATGTGTACTCGACCCCCTTTGAACCTGTATGTGCAAAATGTAACTCTCATGCTTCTGCCTCCGCTTTGATAAGTGCTGATACGATTGATTGCCTGCGATGCAGTGAAAAATGTCCATATATATATGGACATTGCGACAATGTTGTCATCCAAACGGTGGGAAATACAACTGTGCATTGTACGGTTAGGAAGCCTTTGTTAGAAAATGTGCTTCCTAAGTTGGCAGAGTTGTCGTATGAAACGTATCTACAGAAAAAAGCAAGCAATGTCTACATGCTGCGGGACCTTCAGATACACAACAAATTCACCTTAAATGAGGACAATGCAATTTTTCATATTGGTTGAAGAAGGGAAAAAAATATATATATCAAACTTTGTCAGGAAATGAAAATACCTCATGTGTCTCTGTAATATTTCTTCAACATCCAGATGAATGTTCGTAAGACTCAGCTAGTTGGGATTGCATGGCAACAAACCCCATATATCCCATGGCCCCAGTTATTTTCTACTGGGAACATATACCAGATGCAAGAGAAAACGAATGCAGCGTCGTCTTTTCTTTGTATATCAAATTGTTTGGTACAAAGGTGGATGCGTCCTGCTCTATGGAACCTTCTGGGAACTTGCTTGCGACCTATTTGAAGTTTAGTTGGTTCTTGGTTGTGTGCTTGGTCTGTCAATTTTTATATCGCAGAACTCCGAATGTTGTTTGGAGGACACAAAAAAATAGAATTGAATTTTTTAGCCAGCTAGCCCGCAAATCCGCCTGATAATTTCTATGGCGTTGTGACGCAAATGTAGTATGTGGCTTGTTTTAGCAGTTTTCCTTGATCGATGAACTTGGTAAAATTAATCTCCTGGAATAATTTGAAATCAATGAATATATACTGTGCGAAGTGCAATTGGGCTATCATATCAACAAGAGCCCCTTAAAATTCAAATTGGTCGTTGTTTTAGCATTTTTGCTTAATCGATGAACTTGGTAAAATTAATATCCTGGAATAATTTGAAATCAACGAATATATACTGTGCGAAGTGAAATTGTGCTATCATATCAACAAAAGGCCCTTAAAATTCAAATTGGTCCTTGTTATGCTTGTGGTGATATAATTTTAAAAAACTTTCTTTTGTTTCCTTCATTTTTTTTAAAATAAGCGATTTAACATCCTTTGATAATTTTATGTAATTCAATTGTACAATATCAATATTTAATATTAATAATTTAGTATTTGAAAATAATGTTTTTAGATAATGTTAGATAGGATGACCATCCGCAAACAATCACAATCTTGAGCCCACTAGTCCTGGAGTCCTTCTGTCAATTTGTATGTCGCGAAACTCCGAGTGCTGTTTGGAGGACACAGAACAATAGAAGTGCAATGTTGAGCGAGAGAGCCCACAAGTCCGCTTGTCAATTTGTATATTGCGGAAGTCTGGGTACTATTTGTAGGACACAAAACAATAGAGGTTCAATTTTGAGCCCACCAGGCCGAGAACCCGCGATCCAAAAAGTGGCTAAGTATGGAATGAAGGATCTGTGCATGCTCTATAAAATCTAATATCCATACTTTATAAAAGTACATGTTTACTATGTATTGCTCGTTTGTCGGAAAATTTCTAGGTGCGGAATTTGGCGGATGCACGTGTTCAGATTTCCACTTACTTTTATATCACTAGCCCGACCAAATTGTACAAAATTTCTTGTCTAATTAAATTCTGCAATATCAATATTTAATATTAATAATTTAGTGTTGAAAATAATGTTTTTAGATCATGTTAGATAGTTGATAGGGATTACCATCCGTAAACAATGGCAATCTTGAACCTGCCATCCCTGGAGTCCATCTGTAAATTTGTATATCACGGAACTCTGAGTGTTGTTTGGAGGACATAGAACAATAGAAGTGCAATGTTGAGCCAGCCAGCCCGCAGGTCCGCTTGTCAATTTGTATATTGCATAATTGTGGGTGCTATTTATAGGGCGCAGAACAATAGAGGCCCAATTTTCAACCCCCCAACCCAAGAACCCGCGATCCAAAAAGTGGCCAAGTATGGAATGCGGGATTCGTACATGATCTATAAAAATTTCATGTCCATACTTTATAAGAGTACATACTTAGTATGTATTACTCATTTTTCAAAAAATTTGTAGGTGCGGAAGTTGGTGGATTCACGACTTCAGATTTCACTTACTTTTATATCACTAGCCCGACCGATCGCTTCCCCGTTTGATATTGTAATAAATGAATATAAACTGGCCCAAGTCCAATTGTGCTATCACATCAACACGAGGCCCTTAAAATTCAAATAGGTCACAAGTTCAATTGTCAATTTGTATATCGCGGAAATGTGGGTGATATTTGTAGGGCACAGAACAACAGATGCCCAATTTTGAACCTGCCAGCCTGAGAACCCGCGATCCAAATAGTGGCTAAGTATGGAATGAGGGATCTATGCATGTTGTATAAAATATCATGTCCATAGTTTTTAGAAGTACATCTTTAGTATGTATTACTCGTTTCCTCCAAATGTTGTTTAGAAGACACAGAACAATAGAACTGCAATGTTGAGCGAGCCAGTCCGCAAGTTTGCCTGTCAATTTGTATATTGCGGGACTCTGGGTACTATTTGTAGGATATGGATCAATAGAGGCCCAGTTTTGAGCCCGCTAGAACGAGAACCCGTGATCGAAAAAGTGGCCAAGTATGGAATGCGGGATCCTTGCAAGCTCTATAAAACCCTCATGTCCATACCTTATAAGAGTACATACTTAATATGTATTACTCGTTTTTCGGAAAACTTCTAGCTGCGGAAGTTGGGGGATTCACGACTTCATATTTCAATTACTTTTATATCACCAACCCGATCGACCGCTTCTCCATTTGATATTGTAAGAAACAAATATACACTGGCCCAAGTCCAATTGTGCTAATATATCGACACGAGGCCCATAAAATTCAAACAGTCCGCAAGTCTGCTTGTCAATTTGTATATCGCGAAACTTTGGGTGGTATTTGTAGGGCACGGAACAACATAGGCCCAATTTTGAGCCTGCCAGCCCGAGAATCCACGATCCAAAAAGTGACTAAGTATGGAATGAGGGCTGCGTACATGCTTTATAAAATCTCATGTCCATACTTTATAAAAGTACATATTTGGTATGTATAAGTTTCTTGAGAAATTTTCTAGGTGCGGTACCTGACGGATACACGTGTTCAGATTTCCACCCATTTTTATATCAACAACTCGACCGACCTCTTACCCATTTCATATTATACAAAATTTATGACTTCAGATTTCAATTACTTTTATATCACCAACCCGACCGACCGCTTCTCCGTTTGATATTGTAAGAAATGAATATAAACTGACCCAAGTCCAATTGTGCTAATACATCGACACGAGGCCCTTAAAATTCAAATAGTCCACAAGCCCACTTGTCAATTTGTATATCGCGGAACTCTGGGTGCTATTTGTAGGATATGGATCAATAGAGGCCCAGTTTTGAGCCCGCTAGACCGAGAACCCGTGATCGAAAAAGTGGCCAAGTATGGAATGCAGGATCCGTGCAAGCTCTATAAAACCCTCATGTCCATACCTTACAAGAGTACATGCTTAGTATGTATTACTCGTTTTCCGGAAAACTTCTAGCTGCGGAAGTTGGGGGATTCACGACTTCATATTTCAATTACTTTTATATCACCAACCCGATCGACCGCTTCTCCGTTTGATATTGTAAGAAATGAATATACACTGGCCCAAGTCCAATTGTGCTAATATATCGACACGAGGCCCATAAAATTCAAATAGTCCGCAAGTCTGCTTGTCAATTTGTATATCGCAAAACTTTGGGTGGTATTTGTAGGGCACGGAACAACATAGGCCCAATTTTGAGCCTGCCAGCCCGAGAATCCACGATTCAAAAAGTGACTAAGTATGGAATGAGCGCTGCGTACATGCTCTATAAAATCTCATGTCCATACTTTATAAAAGTACATATTTGGTATGTATAAGTTTCTTGAGAAATTTTCTAGGTGCGGAACCTGACGGATACACGTGTTCAGATTTCCACCCATTTTTATATCAACGGCTCGACCGACCTCTTACCCATTTCATATTATACAAAATTTATGACTTCAGATTTCAATTACTTTTATATCACCAACCCGACCGACCGCTTCTCTGTTTGATATTGTAAGAAACGAATATAAACTGGCCCAAGTCCAATTGTGCTAATACATCGACACGAGGCCCTTAAAATTCAAATAGTCTGCAAGCCCGCTTGTCAATTTGTATATCGCGGAACTCTGGGTGGTATTTGTAGGGCAGGGAACAACAGAGGCCTAATTTTGAGCTCGTCAGCCCGAGAACCCGCGATCCAAAAAGTGGTTAAGTATGGAATGAGGGCTGCGTACATGCTCTATAAAATCTCATGCCCATACTTTATAAAAGTACATATTTGGTATGTATAACTCATTTCTTGTGAAATTTTCTACGTGCAGAACTTGGCGGATACACGTGTTCAGATTTCCACCCATTTTTATATCAGCAGCTCGACCGACCTCTTGCCCGTTTCGTATTATACAAAATTTTTGGAACGCAAGTTTTCGAATACGCGGGTTTTTCTTTGAAATAAGATATTTCACATCCTTTTATAATTTTATGTAATTAAATTGTACAATATGAATATTTAACATTAATACTTTAGTATTGAAAATAATGTATTTAGGTAGTGTTAAATAGTTGATAGGGATCACCATCCGTAAACAATCGCAAGGTTGAGCCCGCCAACCCTGGAGTCCATCTAGGAATTTGTATATGGCAGAACTCCGAGTGTTGTTTGAACGACACGGAACAATAGAAATGCAATGTTGAGCGAGCCAGGCGGCAAGTCCGCCTGTCAATTTGTATATAGCGGAACGCTTGGGTGTTATTTGTAGGTCACGAAACAATAGAGGCCCCATTTTGAGCCCCCCAGCTCGAGAACCTGCGATCCAAAGATTGGCTTAAGTATGGAATGCGGGAACAATACATGCTCTATAAAATCACATGTCCGTACTTTCTAAAAGTAGATTTTATGTATTACTCGTTTTTTTCGGAAAATTTCTTGGAAAGGAAGTTGGGGGATTCACGTATTCAGATTTCACTTACTTTTATATCACCAGCCCGACCGACCGACGACTTCCCCGTTTCATATTATACAAACCTCCTTGTCTAATTAAATTGTACAATATCAATATTTAATATTAATAATTTAGTATTCAAAATAATGTTTTTTAGATAATGTTAAATAGTTAATAGGGATTAGCATCCATAAACAATCACACTCTCGAGGCTGCCAACCCTGGAGTTCATCTGTCAATTTGTATATCACGGAACTCTGAGTACTGTTTGTATGACACAAAACAAAAGGAGTGCAATGTCGACCGAGCTAGCTCGCAGGTCCGCTGGCCAATTTGTATATCGCAGAATTCTGGATGCTATTTGTAGGCCATGGAACAATGGATTTTAATATTAATACTTTAGTATTGAAATAATGTTTTTAGGTAGTGTTAGATAGTTGATAGGGATCACCATCCATAAACAATCGCAAGGTTGAGTCTGCCAGCCCTGGAGTCCATCTGTGAATTTGTATATGGCGGAACTCCGAGTGTTGTTTGAACGACACTGAACAATAGAAATACAATGTTGAGCGAGCTAGGTGGCAAGTTCGCCTATCAATTTGTATATTGCGGAACTCTTGGGTGCTATTTGTAGGTCACTGAACAATAGAGGCCCATTTTTGAGCCCACCAATCCGAGAACCCATGATCCAAAGATTGGCTTAAGTATGGAATGCAGGAACAATACATGCTCTATAAAATCTCATGTTCGTACCTTCTAAAAGTAGATTTTATGTATTACTCGTTTTTTTCAAAAAAATTCTTGGTAAGGAAGTTGGTGGATTCACATATTCAGATTTCACTTACTTTTATATCACCAGCCCGACCGACCAACGACTTCCTCGTTTCATATTGTACAAACATCCTTGTCTAATTAAATTGTACAATATCAATATTTAATATTAATAATTTAGTATTCAAAATAATGTTTTTGGACAATGTTAAATAGTTAATAGGGATTAACATCCGTAAACAATCGCACTCTCGAGGCTGCCAGCCCTGGAGTCCATCTGTCAATTTGTATATCGTAGAACTCCGAGTACTGTTTGTATGACACAAAACAAAAGGAGTGCAATGTTGACCGAGCTAGCCCGCAGGTCCGCTGGCCAATTTGTATATCGCGGAATTCTGGATGCTATTTTTAGACCACGGAACAATGCATGCCCAATTTAGAGCCCACCAGTCCGAGAACTTGCGATCCAAAAAGTGGCTAAGTATGGAATGCGAGATCCGTACATGCTCTATAACATCTCATGTTCATACTTTATAGTACATATTTAGTGTGTATTACTCGTTTTTCGGAAAATTTCTAGTTTCTCTTTTCTCTCTACTTTCCCTTTTTGAATCGTGGGTTCCTGCATAGGAGGGTTTAACATTGCGTTTCCATTGTTCTGCCGCGTGCAACTAGCACCCAGACTTCCGCGATTTACAAATTAGCAAACAAACCCCCCTTCATCTTGTATGCTTTCGATTTCTGTTTACTTGGTCCTTTTTCCCAATGTCTCATTCCTTTATATATAGAACCCGAAGTTCAACAATATACAAATTTCCCTCTCTCCATTGCGCTTCCGCTATTCCCCTACGCACAAACAACAGCCGAAATTTCATGACATACAAATTGGTGGCCAATATCTGTCATTGAGATGCATTATGACCATCGTTCCTTCACGTCTCTTGGGTATGTCTTTTGCCCTTTTTCTTTTGTAACCCTCCCGACCGCTTTCCATACTTAGGTATTTCTTGGAATCGGTTTCGCGGGTTGGAAGATGCATGAAATGTACAATGCTTCGTCGTAATTCGTCATCACCACTGCCTTCGTACCTGTTTCCAGATATGCAATAATTAAGCTTTAATGCTAGTAGTTCATCCTGCAGGAACTGTTAAGATTGTCATTAATGTCCAGAAATCCGGAAAAGATTTGTCATTACTACGAATTAAACTAAGATTTGCGCAGAAGTATGTTATCCTTTCCAAATATTCATTTCAAACATGATGCAATCTGTTTTTGTGCGCCGGTGGGTTGGCGCCTTTAAGAAATTTCTAATTCTTAATCTCTCTTCGTCATCACTGTGACCTTCACATTTTTTTCTAATTATGCAATTAGTGAGTTGTAATGGTGGCAACTCATTCCGCACGAACCCTGGAGATTGTCATTTATCAGCGAAAGGCTCGAGGAGATATTCCATTGATACACATTAAACCATAATTTGTGGAGGGTTATATTATCCCTCCCCAATTTTAATTTCAAACATCGTCTCGAGCAAACAAAAATTGTTGTTAGCTTGTGGAAGCGGTTCTATCCAGATACAGTAAACACATTCGAGCATAATGGCTAGAGTTTCCACTATTCCAAGGCATATTCTTACTACTCATCTCCCTCTGCCCAGGAGAAAAAAAGGAGATGGTGCCTTGGTACACCGAGATATATATTTCAAGCCAAAGAATTCCAAGGCAACCCTGCCTGCTCAGAGAACCTGCCAAGTTGCATTCATGGCTGGCGCAAAGGTTGATTTCATGGATTCTGAGCCAGAAGAAGATGATGAGATGGCTGATGATACGAAAACGGATGATGGCAATGCAGAGACTCTTCCCACTCCTGCGCCCAAATTGAAATCAACCATAACGGGCGGAACTTCTCGGCTCAGTGATGGTGGTCCTAACAACACCAAAGGATTTTCAGAAAAGAAACCGACGCTTAACGCAATAGCCGTTTTGCAGCGTGAAAGTAGGAATTCTAGAGTTCCAAATTAGTCCATTCTGGGCGGAAGAGTTTCACTGTAAATAAATGATATGTTGATGCTCCCAGAGATATATTTCAAGCCAAAAAATTAATCACTTGCGGTACTACTGTCCTGTTCTCTGGATATACAATTATCATCTTCAGGAATCAGGTCTAGAACTCTCACTACTGCAAGGCATTTTTCTACTAGTCATCTCTTTCCACCCAGAATGGACTAATTTGGGCCGCTGGAATTGCATGTGCAACCTGTGTCCCTGAATTTTTTTCGACTATGCAGAGGCGGTTTCAGTTAAGGGATATTCCATTTTCCCTGCAACATTTTTCGTCTTCGTCCTCACGAGAAGCTTCTGAAAACTATCAATTTCACCACAGGATGATTCATCGAGGAGAAAAATGCAAGAATCCTGCATACTGCGGATCCCATGCCTGTGTTTGTGGAAGATACGTTCAATGTTTTAGCCCGAAGAACTGGGTCCAATTTCTAAGGATAGATGTACAATACTCAGTGTTTTTCTTATTTTTTTAAATGGATTTGCTATTAAAAAAATTTGCCTTGGAGTCTTCGTTGCTGCTTCTTTTCTGGATTTAATGCCTGTTCTCATTGGCATGGTTCAGTGCTCTCATAGTTCTTGGATATTGTGTTTACTTAGGTTATTTTTTCTAAGATGGAACATGTAAATATTATAGGACAATGTACTGTGTCAATCCACCATCCTTTTATGCAAACAAAAAATGGATTACGCACAATTTCAAACCAACGTTCAATTCTATTCGTAATGCAGATAGAACATAGCAATACTAATGTACAATCTTGTAGAAAAATCGTCATTCATGTTTCTAGACATGCAACTATTAATTTTTAATGCTAAAAACCCATAATGCAAGAAGTTTAATACTTAAGTTAATATGTTACAGTCATAGAAGAATGTATCAAGAAGACAGTTACATCCACACGTTCCAATAAAATCTAATCTTCAACAAAGCATTTGCTGGCAATTAGTAGAAAATGAAGTTTAATAGTTAAGTTAATATGTTATAGTCATGGAAGAATGTATCAAGAACATACTTACATGCACAGGTTGCAATAAAATCTAATCTTCAACAATGCATTTGCTGACAATTAGTAGAAAATGATGGTTTTGCAACAATGGGGCTTCTTTGAAACCAATTCGCGCTTATGAAAACTGCTCTCCGCCTTTCTATTTTCCCACTCTTTTATTCCCTATAGTTTCTCTTCCTGGTTACTTAATCATTTTTTTTCCGAAAATGACTTGCTGCGCGGCTTGGCGGATTCACGTGTTTCCAACGAGCGCTTTCCCTTTCTTTAAATTGGCCCTCTATTGTTCTGTGTCCTACAAGTAACACCCAGAGTTACGTCACATACAAATTGACAGGCGGACTTGCACGCTGGCTGACTCAACATTGCACTTCTACTTTTCCGTGACCTCCAAACAACATTCAAACCTCCACGATATACAAATTGACACATGGGCTCCAGGGTTGGCGAGTTCAAGATTGCCTTTGTTTACAGATGGAAAAGTGCTAAAACGAGCCATACCACATTTGCGCCACATATGCTATATTAAAGGGCAAAACATTTCCTCTATAGTTATGTGCCCTACAAACAACACCCACAGTTCTGCACTATACAAATTGACAACCGAACTTGTGGGCTGGATGGCTAATAAAATGCCTCGGAGTTCTGCGATAGACAAATTGATAGACAAAGACACTTCTCTGACCGCAAATTCCCGGTAGGCAGCCTCTAGATTGGACTTATGTTGTTCCATGGCCTGCGAACAATACCGTCTCTTCCGTGATATACAAATTTACAACTGGACTTAGATCATACCCTCTTCCGTATTATGCTCCACCTATCATGCCCTCTTCTGTGGTATACATTTTGCACTGAAAACTTCTGAGAAATACAATTTAACCGTCGGGTCCTCACATCTTCTGTGGAACTATTGTCACCCCATTTTGAAGCCCGTCTGTCCGCTTTCCATTCTTTGCCATTTCTTTGAATTTCTTTGGCGGATTGTCAGTTTGGCGGGTTGAAGAAATATTCAGTTCCTAGTCGTTGTTTCATGTGCCCGTGCCCCTTTGCAATTAACAATTACCAATTATATATAAGATCTTATTTCTAGGCATGCAATTAGCAAGTGCTAATTTCAAACATCATGGAATGTCATTTGCGTGTCGTCGGGTTGGTCTGTTCACAAAAACTTCAATCCTCGCTTCCGAGAACGAGTCTGCCCGACCATTTCCCTATTCCATACTTAGCCACTTTGTCGTAATTCCACAAATATACAAATCGACCGCTGAATTGCCCCATCATGATCTCTTCCGTTTTACACGTTTTGCAGTAAAAAAATCTGATACATAAAATTTGACCGTGGAACACTAGCCTCTCCTAAGTATCCCCGTAACCCTTTTTTGAATCTCGTCCGACTGCTTTTGATACCTTGCCATTCTTTCCTTGCTCTCCCTTGTCTCTATCACCTTCGCACTTGTCTATAATAAAAGAAAAAAAATAGTTATATATATATACATATCTTGTTTCTAAATATGCAATTACTTACATTTAATTGCAACAACTCATCATGCAGGAACCGTATAGATTGTCATTGATGGACAAAAGGCTCCAAGAGATTTCCTAGTAATACGCATTAAACCAAGATTTGTGGGGGATTATATTATCCCTTCCGAGTGTTGATTTCAAAATCATGAAATGTCGTTCGCAAGTCGTGGCCTTGGCACGTTCACGAAGCCTCCAATCCTTATTTTATCTTCGCTGTACCCGCCAACTTCATATTTCTAAATATGCAATAAGTAAGCTTTACTGCTAACAATTCATCATGCACCACCCATACAGATTGTCATTAATCAGCGAAAGGCTCGAGGAGCTTCCCCATTCATAAGCATTTAACCAAGATTTAGCGAAGAGTTACATTATCGGCTCTAACTGTTCATTTCAACCATCATCTGGAGCAAACCAACGTTCTCATAAACCTATGGCATCAGTTTGACAACATTTATGTGGAGATACAGTGAACATCTTCGAGCGTGAGGACCAGAACTTCCAATGGTGCAGGGAATATTCTTATTACTCAACCTTTTCCGCAGAGAACCAAGTAATTTGGACCTCTGGGATTGTTCATGTAGGCTGTGTCCCTGAGGTTTTTGACTGTAAGGACCTGGTCTCTTGGTGCGCCGATAAATTTATTTCAGACAAAAGAATTATTCCACTGCAGGACCGCTCTTTTGTTTCTTTGTCACCTCAGGTATTCCGCCAGATACTAAGATTGTCGGAGGCAACATTGACGTTCAGAGGAGAAGATTTCAAACAGTTCCTAGCAAAGCATAATAACGGGTTGGACCTCTTGCCCATTTATTGGAAAACTGCTTCTAGTTCCTGAAGATATTACAAGCTTCCAGGTTAGTTCATTTAGAAATCCATTTCGCGAAATCGGCTGGCTATTTACAAGAATAATGGGACAGGAGTCCACAACAATTGTTTCCCGGATGGCTCTTTATATTTTGTATTTCACAGTCAACGAACAAGCCATTTTTGTTTGGGGTAAGTTAATTTCCCATGAAATTTGTTCCCAATTGTCAAGCTTCAAAAGGGAAAAGAAATTTTGTATGTTGTCCTATTTAGTTTTTGTGATAGCTCATTGCTGTCGGTTTCCACAACTATCTCTCTCCAAGAATGTCAACTGTGAATTCCACCCAGTAACGTTCTGGTACCAGGCCTTGTGGAAGCACAAGGCTTCCCACTATTTCTATGAAATTTTAAATGGCTTCGTGTCTGTTTTCAAAGTTTTGTTGTCAGGAGAAGATGCTCCCCACATATCTGAACAGACAACCAATTTTTTGGACAGGAAGGGGACACTTGAACATTTGGATAATTACAATGTCATAAGAATTTTTGGCTCCACGAAAAAACCTTCTCTCCTTCCATGTCACATTACAGACATAATGTTCATTGCAGAAGTAGCACACCAATACAATTATTGGTTGCATCTGTTGCAAAAGAAGAAAAAAAGACAGTTCATTCCTCTGCCTTGGAAAGTAGGGGAGTTCGTGTTGAAAAACGTCACAAAATTGACGAATTCGCAGCATATTCTAGCATCTCCAACCTGAGATATGCTGAAATCATAAGAGGGTTCGACCCCTATAATATTTTTCGACAACATTTACAAACACTTGACCTCGACAATTGTTTTTTAAAAAAAGACCTGCCCAAAAACAGAGACAGTGGTGACAACGCTCCTGCCTCTTATGTCAACGATGTGAACACAGTGCAAAGATGCACTAAATTGTACACGCAACAGGGGAAAGGCCCCGGTGACAAGAGTGTTCAATCGACAAATAACACTCCAAAAAGTACG
Organism: Picea engelmannii; assembly: GCA_009831015.1. Lineage (NCBI taxonomy): Eukaryota > Viridiplantae > Streptophyta > Pinopsida > Pinales > Pinaceae > Picea > Picea engelmannii. Next base: position 41,824 of record ML785936.1, read on the forward strand.
ACATACTGGAGCATCGCTCCAACGACCCACCACAACAACAAAGAAACTCAGAGTTCTTCAAATGGAGGAGGAGATAACGACCCTCCTCACTCTAAAATTGATAGTTCTCACAAGCTTCCAGTAGAGAAGAAGAGAAAAAAAAAATGTGGGGTAGGCAGAAGAGCCAAAAATTCAGAGTGAGAACATGGAACTTGACACTGATCTGGATAACATGCTCCTCTTCCTTGATCAACCCTGAGATGCCATCCAACATAGCCGTCCAATAGACATATCCATTACCCAAATTTTTTACGAAGTTGAATCCTTCGTGTTCTAGAGCGCTGTTTTTGATAGCTAGTCCAAAAAAATGTTAATTGAGAAAAAATATGTTAAAAATAAGAAAGGAAAATCTTGTTCAAAGGTTTCCCTTGCCAACATGCGACCGTCCCAAATTTGTCAACTTCACACCACAAGCGGAGAAGCACTTCATGATTCCATTGGAGGCATCGAGACTGAGAATGCCAGACTGAAGGATCGGGTCAAGGAATTGGAAGAGGCTTTCATTCCTATGCCATTGCTTGTCAATCCTTTGGCAATAGCCATGCCTGCCACCCCTGCAACCAACATAAAAACATCCTCCACCCTGCTCGCATTCTGTAGAGGATATGTGGAGAATAATATCAAGAAAAGAATGGAACTGGTTACCGAGGCGTGGAAAACATCACAAACCATCACTTCCCTTGGAACCATGGCACATAGTTTGCTCGAACATTTGCAGGCGGAGTTAAAAGATGAAGAAAATTTCTTTTTAAAAACAATCCTTCCTTTTGGCACCATTATCAACAATATGACAGAAACAAAAAGAAGAGAACAAGATCTTCCATCCCAAAACCGGATTAGTCAATTGAATTCATGTTGGAAAGAAAAGTGAAGAACCTGCATCTCATTGTTCAGTCATGTGAACAAGCCATATCGAAGAAAGATAAATTATTCACAAGGCTGTCAAGAATAGACTTAGTCGGAAAAACCAACAACTTCCAAGACCCCGACTTAATCACAAACTCCTTGCCCTTAACCAGGAAAGAGTTCGATAAACAGGTTTCTATGTTTAAGGCCTTGTCTCTGCAAAAGTTTTACAACATCCTTCACTTTGATCAAGCTCATGTCGACGACTAGATAGTCAAATATTCAGTACAAAATGAGAAAATTCATCAGGCTCTGTGTAATCTTTCTATCGACTTCCGGGAATTAGAAAATGATCTTTTCAACATAAAAATTCAGAATGAGATAAATGTCGCCCCAATGAGAAGCTACATTCAAGAATGGCTCGAAAGGCAATTGAAGCAGGCCGCCGACGAAAGGCAACAGGCAGTTGCCAGGATTTCTGCAGCCATCAACATCATTGAAACCGCAGCCGTCGGCGACATCAATGAAATGACAGCCGCAAGCAAATAGCCAAAGGGATCATATGTGCCCTCACCGCAAGTCTATTGATCGCATCCTGCTTTGTTTATCAACCTAGTTATTCCACTTTCTTAAATAGAGATGTGTAGGCAAACACTTATACGTTTCAATTTATTTTTTTTGCAGGTATTGCACTCTATCTTCTTTCTATAGTCTTGTTTCTTGTACATATTTCTCTAATGGTCCGCGGGAGCCCCAATCCCAGTCTACATGACAAACGCATTGAAATTCCGATTAATATGTAACAAAGTTTATTTTTTTTGTATATTTCAAAATTTCCAGTAGTATGTAACAAACTTTTATTTTTTGACATACTTCAAATAAAACTGTTTTCTTATCTCCTTTTAAATTTATGTCTTCATACATTTTTATTTTTCACCACTCTGTATGACAAATGCATTTAAATTTTATATGTAACAAACTTTTATTTTTTTATATATTTCAAAATAAATGGTGCTCTACATGCCAAGCGTCATTTACTTATGCCCCATGTTGACAAATGCATTTAAATTTTTATATGTAACACACTTTTATTTTTTTATATATTTCAAAATAAATGGTGCTCTACATGAAAAGCGTCATTTACTTATGCCCCATGTTCTGTGATATACATGTTGCACACAACATTTCCGTCATATACATTTCAAAATTTCCAGTAGTATGTAACAAACTTTTATTTTTTTACATATTTCAAATAAAATTGTTTTCGTATCTCCTTTTAAATTTATGTCTTCATACATTTTTATCTTTCACCAATCCATATGGCAAATGCATTTAAATTTCCAAATTTTTTCTTCCACTGTCAAAAATTTGTAGTTTGTTATATACTTTCAAAAAATAAATGGTGCTCTAAAGGCCAATCGTCATTTACTTTTGCCCCATGTTCCGTGATATACATGTTGCACACACCATTTTTGTCATTTACAATTCGACCCCATTTTCCACAATTTGTTTTCTAACCTCGTTGGCAGGGACTACACTGCCACACAACCTTGTTTTTTAAGTAATTTTTTGCATGCAACTTTAAGTTACAAAGTAACTTCATTGTAAAAGTGATTCTCACTTATTTTATAAAAGAGGGTCACTTCATAAGTAACATATTTGTAAAAATCGCGCAAAGTTAGAAGGAAGGGATTTTTTTTAACTGAACCACCTCATTGTGCATCCATTACCACATGGCCCAACTTCTACCTCACATGTGGCACTTTGGCTACTATTTATGCCATTTTTTAAAAAGGCATAACTTTCAAATCTGAAGTTTGTTTTTAGTGCCATTTTTTTAAATGATCTATTGTTTCAAGAGATTTCCTTATAGATAGTAATTTTTATATTTTGAATCCATATTATTTGCATAATTTAATATGGTTTCTACAAGTGATATGTTTCTTACCAATATCAACTATTTATCATGAAAATCCCATATGGAGGATGTACCAAAAAGTAAAGGATTGTACCAGATTACCTTGAGAAAAGAAAAAGCCCCCAATAATGTTGAAAATAAATCTAAATGGGATAATAAGAATGAAGAAGCACGTGGTCTAATCAGAATGTCCATCTCTCATGATTTATGGTTTCACCTTCAAGAAATTGATGACCCAGATGAAGACTAGGCTAAGCTAGAAGTCGTATTTGTTAAACTTGTGATTCTAGTCCACCAGATTGAAAATTAGTTAATGACTTTAAGTGCCAATGATTTTTATTACATTGAATATTATTTATCCGAGTTCAAAACACTTAGAATTTTACTTAAAGACTATAAAATAGATCTAAGGATGGTCAATGCATATATGTTATTCTTGTTAAGCTCGGAAGTGCATATTATGTCTTTGTATCTACCTTTTATGCCACCATAGAAGCTCTAGGGAGTGCTTACCAAGCTCCCACTCTTGAGTCGTTTTGTGATTCTTTGATTAGAGATCAAGATAAGATCTTGTAACTTGGAGTGATCAACATTGCAAGTACATCTAACAAAGCCTTAGTGGTCGAGCAGAAAGACAAAACCAAGCATCCAAAGAAGCAACATCCTTGCAAAAACAATAAGCAAAACAATGTTTCCAAACCCTTTCAACCAACTTCTACTCCCAATAGTGACAAAGGAAAAAAATCAAAAAGTAAGAAGACTAACAAGCATTGGAATTTTTGTGGGCGAGATGGTCATATGGAGTCTAAATGTTTTAAAAGGATGGAAGTCTTAGAAGCAACAATGAAGAAGCACAACATCAATCTTGATTCCTCTTCTTCTAACTCTTCTTCTGATGGACCTGCACTCTTTGCTTCTATATTTTCCTTCAATGCAACATCTAGTTCTTCTTCTGATGAGTGGCTTATTGATTATGGATCATGTTATCATATGGCTAAGGATAAAACCAAAATTTATGCTCGTAATGAATGTCACACAAAATAAATATTTGTTGGTGATGATAGATCTCTTAATGTTGCAGGGTCTAGAACATTTCATGTAGATAACAATCATTTCAATGATGTATTATTTGTTCCAAGTCTTTCATTCAAACTTCTATCAGTGTATCAGGTCACTCATTCGAGTGAAGGTAAAACCATAGAGTTTTCACCTCACCAAGTTGTAATCAAGGATTTAAAAAAAATCCTACGTGTGTCCTAGCAACTGGAATGGTTGATGATATTACTAGGTTGTACGAATTTGAAAACTTTGGGTCGTCATCTTTTCCATCAATTTTTTTTTCTCATAGTAATGACTTGAGCAAACTTTGGCATGAGCAGTTTGGTCATCTAAACTACCGTTCATCACAACAACTATGTAATCAAAATATGGTGATTGGTTGTCCTCTTGCTTCATTCAAAGATGGTGTTTGTGTCGATTGGTTCTCAGCAAACATCATCGAGAAAGTTTTGACAAATTTGCCTCTTAGCACACCTTGACCCCTTTCTATCTTATTCATGGTGATTTGTGTGGTACCCTTTCTTCTCCTTCTTTCTCTAGGTGCAAGTACTTCGTAACTTTCATTAAAGACTTCTCCAGACACACTTGGGTTTACTTAAAACTTAAGAGTGAAGTTTTTGACATGTTTTTGGCCTCAAGAGCCCTTGTAGAAAAACAATCTGGACATCAACTTCAAAGGTTAAGAACAAATAATGGAGGTGAATATATGAACAACAAATTTAAAAGTTATTGCATTGCACAAGGCATTCAAATGTAACATACTATTCCATATACACCACAACAAAATGGTGTTGTCGAGAGAAAGAATCGTACATTAAAAGAAATGGCTAATTGTACAATCCAATATAAGTATTAAGTCTTCATTATTGGGTGGAAGCCATCAATTGTGTCAATTACATATTAAATAACACTCCCACAAAGGCCTTAAAAAATATAACTCTGGAAGAAGCATGAACTAAAATTAAACCAGATGTAAGCCACTTCCATGTATTTGGTAGTGTAGCATGGGCTCACATTCCTGATGAGAAAAGGAAAACACTACAACATAAAAGTGAGAAGTGTATTTTTCTTGGATATTATGAAAATGTCAAAGGTTACCAACTTCTTCAACCTCATCCTAATGAAATAATTATTAGAAGATATGTTAAATTTGATGAAAATATCTTGGCTTGCAAGCCTAATTTGGCGTTTGTGCCATCTTTTATTCCTATTCTAGTTTCTTCTTTAGATGATGACAATGATGATGAAAATATACCTCCACTTGCTCACCTTCCTCCAAATTAATCCATTGAACATAAATCGACACTACCACCACTGCTTCCCAGATGGGTCCGTTCAACACGAGAAGCAGTTGGTGATCTTGCCAATGATCCTTCAGATCAACCTCAGACATGTTCAAAATTCTAGTGAGCCTCCTCTTTTTTGGCTCAAGCTTTAGATACTCATGATTTATACATGTTTGTAGAAGATTCCACCCATCCAGATTGGGATGTGAAAATGAATCAAGAATACCTTTCTTTAATGGAGTACAATACTTGGTATCTTGTACCTCTTCCATAAGGAAAAAATTGTCAGATGTAAATGGGTATATAGAGCTAAGTATGCATCAGATGGAAGTGCTGAAAGACATAAGGCTCGGTTAACTGTCAAAGGATTCTCTCAAGTTGAAGGAATTGAATACAATGAAACCTTTTCCCCCATAGCCAAAATGAATTCCATCCGCCTTGTGCTAGCCCTTGCTGCGACACATAGATGGGAGGTCCATCATATGGATGTTAAATCCACCTTCTATGCATGGAGGCCTCATTCCTTCTCCTATTGTATCACCTTTGTAAATCCTTCAATCCTATCCCAAGTTGTTCTTAAGGGGGGATGTTAGGATATTTAGACACTTAGGAGTTAGTTAAGTTCAACTTGGTCTAATATGTCTTTAGGTAAAAGTGTGTTTCTTTAGTATGCATTTGTAGTTATGTAATCCGATGGTCATGGTATGTTCTAGACATAGAGTGATATGATGACTCATATTCTCCTCAATCTTAATGGATATATTGATCTATGGATTAACACCCTATTGGTCCATGATCTCTATTTAAAGATCACGGGGGGTCATTTTCTAATGATTGATTTTGAAAAACTCTCTTGTAAAATGTTTTTTTTTTAGCATTAATATATTACTTCAATTGTCGATGTTAGTGTTAGAAAAACAGGACCGTGGAGCAATAAAATAAAACAAATGCGGAAACAAAACATAGAAGATACACAATACAAGAGAGACACAGATTTACGTGGTTCACCCAGTGTGGGCTATGTCCACCAGAGAAATTGTCAGGTCCTTTCTTTATTATTATCCAGCAAAATGAAGGGATACAACCTACAACAAAGCCCGATGTAACTTCCTCTTCTTTCTCTCACAGTCTCCTCTCTCATAATACAATACTCGCCAACATACATAGTCGCAATACATTTCCCTCATAAAAGAGGGTTGCCTTCTAGGGCAAAAAACCCTAACATAATCTCTATCGTTAGATTTGCGACCTTATAACGAACGGTCCATATTTACAATGAAATTACAATATACTTTTACAAGGCAATTTTTGCTTCGGGGGCTTCACCCCCGAACCCCCGCTGGGGGCCCGCTTGCCCCCAGACCCCCCAAACCCCGCAGAGGGGGTACACCCCCCTCTGCACTCCCTCACGTGGAAGAGTGTACATAATTCTGGGGTGTAAATACTTCATGGGGTATAAACACGACTGAAAGTAAAAGACCTCTAAATCAGGAAGATAATCAGGCTCCACAACCAACAATCTCCCACTTGGAGACTGATCTCAACAACTCCACCGCTGTTGTATATGCTGGACTCTGAACCTTCTTG
>ML785936.1:55581-72717 GCA_009831015.1 Picea engelmannii
ATATTAAAAAAAAAAAAAAAAAAACGTCAAAGGCGTTAGCTCAAACTATGGGGACGAAAGAAAAAGCCACATATTTAAAGGGATTATTTAATTTAGCAAATAAAAAAGGGCTTATTCTTTTCATCCCTTTGTGTGCAAGGCAAATTACAATCTACTCTACATTATACTAAGTGCACCAGGAGAAAGAAGCATTGTCATGTTTCAATAATTTAAAACTAGCAAAACTAGCTTACCCTTTATGTATGGGAAAGGTAATGGTGAAGGGAATTAGGGTGGTTAAGTTGGTTAAATATTGGATAAGTGATTTTTAATGGTTCATAAATTATTTCTCAATATATTATTTTATTAGGGGAAAACATCCACTGAGAAGTCATTGTTGCTATTTCTATTTACATATCTTTTGATTAAGCATTCTCTGTATAATCATTTCTAACTACATGATCTCATTTGAACCTTGATTAAATGAAACACATCGTTTTTATTTATAGATTAGCTTTTGTAATAGTCACGCACATGGTTTCTAATTATTATAATTGTGTGCAATGGATTTAATAGGTGTCGGTACTCTTGGGAACACTCGAATACAAAAATATTAATCAAACTTCACCATCTTTATCCAACCTCTCATTGAAGAATAAAGTTCTAATGAAAAATAGAGGAGAGTTGCTAATTTTTAAATCATAATTTGCTTTTAATAAATATTACTTCATTCATAGAAACATTTTCATATTTGCTTTTATGGTTACATGTTTTACTAGGTTATTTTGTTGGTAGAACCTTATTTAAGAGTAAGAACAAGACTTAAATGTAAGAATCATGGTGGCCTTATGACTCGAATATTACTAGGAGTATCCATAATATAACTAAGGATTTTTTTTTATGTTACACTTAGGGATACCTTTTTTCTACACAACTACCATTCAACAATGATGGTGTTTTCCTAAATACTCTCATTGTCCTCTCAACGGATTATATTTTTTTTTAGTAGAGATGTATTTGTTTCATTGTCATGTGTATCTCAATTCCCTAGGTTTCCTATTCATAATTTGTTGTAGGTGCTTCCTCAAAAAGCTATATTGATATTAATAAATATGGAAATATCTATTTTGTGAGACTGAGTGGGCCTTTCAAGCTCTACCCAATAGATGTATAAGTGTTTAGGCAAATTTTTAGTAACCTGAAAAGGTCTATAGTTAGACATGTTGAGGAATTAACCATGCACCAACCTCAAATAAAAAGAGTCAACTAATACCACTAATCAAACTTTTAAACCAAAAACTATTTTCATGGAAGTAAATGCTAAGCTTAAGATTTAGAAGGACCTTATGCCCAAGCATGAGTCTTTTGAGACAAAATTGTCTTGTAAGAAAAAGAAGGATGTCCTTGGACATAAATTTTATTAATTGAGAAAGGAAGAAGAAGAAGCTCATAAGACTCCTAAGAAAAAGGCTCCCAATCATCCCTCCTATGGCTAGACTCATCCTACGGGTATGGGGTACATCCTTGTAGTTGAGGATGATGTCTCAACTTATTGGATTGGTTCCATAACCATCTCTTTCCATGTATTCATTCACTATGACATGCCTACTATGATTAACCTTTGTATTGATTTTCTAGTTTGGTGGGTTTTTCCCACCATTGTTTACTTGAATTGTGACCCATGAAGCCTTGTTAACCATTCTGGCCCTCTACCTTCTCAATGGATCAGAGTCATATCTGAGAAACACATGGAAGGTCCTACCATGTCCTTCAATATTTCCCTCCTCCCCTCTTAGTATGAGAGGAAGGTTAATATCTATATCAACCCTTTATTTATCCAAATCAACGGGAAGCAAAGTTCAAAAAAGGAGGAAAAAGCCAAGTTTTTAGATATTCCTGAAGCATGCCAAGTGTTGAAAGATCAAGGGAAATTTTGTGAAGTATGAAGGGACCCTTGGAAATGTGAAAGTTGTGAAGGAAAGGCTTGGTTTTGAATGTGGTTGACCAAGTAAGTGCTTTGGGCTCAAAAAGGTGACGTCAGGCTTAGCAAGATGATAACATCAACTCCTTATGTGGGATGGCTGCTCCCTGTGATGTGCCAAGATCTATACTTTGAAGTGAGCAAGTTGGTGCCTTAATCCATTAGGCCATGGAATCAAAATGCTTTTTATAGTATGAGTGAAAAACTAGACCTGAAAAATAAAAAGTAAGGACATATATAGAGGAAAGAAAAGTACATAACTGAAAAAATTGAAAGAAATATTATTATACAAGGTGGAACTTTCATAGGCCAACTCACATGCATGCACTTAGGATTGTATGAAGTGTTTCAGGTACCTACCATTAACATGACAATCAAACCATTGTCCCTCCAGGTTATTCAAATGGAAAGAATTTGGATTTTGGGCGTAGATTTCCTCTATGACATATGATCCTAGCCATAAGCTATCAAACTTCCCATGCTTTCCAGGGTATTCACGTATTTTATCCCAAAGGAGAACCATGTCTCCTTTCACAAAAATCCTAGGCCTGGCCTTTTTGTTGAAGATATTCTTCATCTTATCCCCATATTCTTTAATTTTGTCATACACCAGGGTTCTTTTCTCTTGAACTTCAACTAGTTGATTTATCCTCTTGCATCTCGGTCATCTTGGGGATGACATGACGAAGACAATTATGGGGACGTGATAGAGTTGTTACAACAATGATTGGTTGTTATAGGATGTGAATGAGACAGACTTCCAAGAGTAACAAGAGTTGTGCAGATCGATTGAATGCTGCAGAGTTGGCACAGTGGGACAGTTGGAAGCGTTGCCATTGAATGGACGAATAGAAGACAAGTGCATGCCTGGACAGTTACGTTGTATAATACGAGTTGTTACAAAAATAATGTGGATGTGTTGAAGGAGCGTGTTTTGAGGTTGAAGCTTGAAGGATGCGCAACAGGCGAAGAGTCATTGAGGAAAGGACAAATTGGAAGTAGGAAGATGAAAGGGCGTGAGGAGTTGCTAGGGAAACTGAAGAAAATAATTTATGGGAAAATAAAACACTGCATTGAAGAGATTGCAAGGGAGATGGTAGAACTAATGAGAGAAGAGATCTCGTGAGATATGAGTGGTTGAGGTTGCCATGGCCTCCGGCCTAATAACCCAACATAATTTGTAAGTTGTGAACGATCTTAGAACTGATGTATTGTACCATGTACGAATGAATAAAATAATTATTGTTGCAAATATAATCTTTCTATGTGTGCATATTCCTGATATCTTGTAGGATGTATTCACTGTGTTCTTGACATGATTATGTGCGAGATAATGTCAGTGCATGAATGAGTAAATCCTGTAGAGAATAGTGTTGCATGATATGGCTATGCAGGTGGCACGAGTCTATAAAAGGTCGTGTTGGAATTCATGGTCTTCCATGGGGAGGATGAGTGCTCTGGTTCTATGAGTGTTGAGGGTTTTGTCTGTGTACCGAAGATGTGAACATAAGTTGCTGTCTCGATTGTGGGTTATGTGTTGTAGCGAGAGACTTACCCCATCAAAGGCGTACTGTAACATGAGACATATTACTGCCAAATATGTGTTGCAACAAATGAGACATATTGCAGCAGAGGTGCATTGTAACAACGGACATGTTGCAACAAAGAGATGTGTGTTACTGTAGTAGGCACATGGCAAGAAAATCCACATGTATAAATGAGTTGCCGCAGAAGGTGAGTTGTAGGGAGTTGCAACATAAGGTGAGTTATAGCAGAAGCTGTGTTGCAGCAAAGACATGTTGTTGTTTTTGATATGATGGTAGCTGTGGGAGGTATTGATCTCCATGTATAACCTTTGGCTAAAATAAAATATTCCGAAAGTAAGAGAAACCCTAAACATATGTGTAGAAACCCTAGAAAACAAGTCGGCTCAGTAAAAGAAATAATATTAAAGTATTAGATTCTAAAAGGACAAGTTAGCCCAAACAAGTGACAAGAACCACTATAAATAAGAGATGATCTAGCTCATTTGTACACACTCACTTCACTCGCTCTCTTAGTCAAGGATAGTGCAAGTTTGGAGTTGCAGTTGTAAGATAGGAAGGTGGATACTATGGAGTGTTTATTGGTCTCTATCTCTAGTGCCATCTAGCCTAAGATGTGCACCCTACCTTTAGTATCTCTTAGTGGTGTTCTTGGTGATATTTCTTGGTGGTATTCTTGGTAAGTGCAATTGCAACTGCAACTGCTGCAACTGAGTATTGTTCTTGTTCTGTGGCTTTGGGACTTTCTGTCTGGTGAGCTATATTTGGAGAAAGATGTGCTCTCTTGGTTATATGTTGGTTCTAGTGTTGCTTCCAGAATCATTCTGTCTAGAAAAGGTTATGGTGCTCGGGGGTGGCTGTGTGCCTATGGTTGGGTGACAATAGTGATATTGTCTATGGTAAACCGAGCACATCGAATATTTTAATAGGTTATGGGCCCACACCACCTTCAGGATAGTCTAATCACTGGAAGGTAGCGTGGAAGTTCTTTGTTAAGCTCGTTGTGGCACCAATTGCAGTTGTAGCTAGGGTTTCTGATTGTTCAGCTGCAACAAACCCTAACCTAACCTTCTGGGCACTTCAAGTGAGAAGTTTGGCATAAATCTTGGACATTCTAGTGCACCTTAGTCTAGTGCACTTGTTGGTACTCTCAGCAAGCAAAAATGTCAAGTTTGAGTTTTTGGTCAAAGTCAAAGTCAAAGTCAAAGGTTGACTAGTCAAAGATTGACTTTTGGTCAAAATTGATGTTGTGGTCAAAGTTAAAATTTTAGGGTTTCTAGCTTGTTCTAATAATTAAACCTTTTTTATTTGGTTTCTAACCTCTTCTTGTCATGATGGTGTCTAGTTTCAGATTAGAAGAGAAGTTGAACGATGCTGCAAATTTCACAGGTATGCACTTGTATATGTTTTTCATGTTATATCATCCAACAAAAGCATGAGTGTGTTTTGCAGGGAATGTACAAGAGACCTTGTCCAAACAATGATCCTGGATTCAATACATACAAAGGAACAAACAATTGAGGCTCCAGGGTATAGCTTTGATTGATCAAATTGTTAAGATTTGCACATATCAAGTTTGATAGTTGATATAGTCGTGACAACAATCTTTGAAAGGTTATATTACTGCTAGGTATACTTGGTTGCATGTAAGTGATATCGATATAGATGCTTGTTACACTTGTTTGCAAAATGAACTAACATCTCCTCTAGGAGACATTTCTTGTTCCCGGGCAGGTCACCTTGGTAATTCTATGATCCTTGTTACCATAGATATGTTCTTATGAAAATGTTATTGGAAATACTTTTTCTCTTGTTGTTCTTGTTCCGGGTAGGTCACAAGCGATATCTCTCAGAAGGAATTACAGTGATAGTTACAAAAATGGAGCACATGAATCCAACAAGTGGTGAGGCATGTGATCTCACCAAGTACCAATTCTAAAGGAAGTGTGGAAAGCAAAAGAAGTTTTGGACATCGTTCACTCAGATGTGTGTGGACCAATGTCAACCTCCTCACTAAGCAAGATAGTACACCTCAGATGATTTCAAGACATTCTACAGATAGGTCTGGATTAGGAGGGAGCTCACTACTCTCTACAATCCTCAGCAAAATGATGTAGCAAAAAGAAAGAACCGATCCATTGAAGAATATGTTAAGTCAATGATGAATGACCATAATTTATCCATATTTCTATGGGGAGAAGCAACTATGACAGTCGTATATGTTCAGAATATAAGTCCTCATCATATATTGAAGAACATGACTCCAAAAGAAGCTTTCTCCATAAAGAAGCCAAGTGTTAAACACTTGAAGATCTTTGGATGTCAGTCAAGAAGAAAGAATGGAAGGAAGCTATGATACCTAGACCTGAAGGAAAGTCGGTAGTAACTTCAAAATGGATTTACAAGATAAAGCATGCAGTATATGGGAATATCGATAAATATAAGGCGATATTTGTGGCTAGAGGGTTCTCCTAGTAGGAGGGAGGAGACTACGATGAGACATTTGCTCAAGTTTCCAGATACACCTCTATTAGAGCCATCATATCTCTTGCAACATCCATGGGTTGGATTTTACATCAGATGGATGTAAGGACCACTTTTTTCAATGGAGTAATTGAGGAAGAAGTATACATAGAACAACCTCAAGATTTTGAGGTACACCCGAGAGAAACCCATATATGCAGATTAAAGAAGGCCTTGTATGAACTCAAGCAAGCTCCAATAGCTTGGTATGCACAAATTGACAGTTACTTGACAAGACTTGGATTTTCCAAGAGCTATGCTAATCCATATCCTTATTACAAGGTTGTGAATGATGCACATGTGATCTGACTACTATATATCGATGATTTGTTTCCGATAGGTGTAGAGCCTCTCATTATTCAGTGTAAGAGTGAGTTATCCTTGAATTCAATATGAAGGATTTTGGTCTCATGCATTATTATCTGGGACTAGAAGTATAACAAAAGCGTGGTGAAATCTTCCTAGGGTAAGGGAAGTATGTTGTAAAGATCATTCAGAAGTTTGGGATGATGGATTGCAAATCCATGACAACTCCCATGGTGATAGATCTAAGGAATTCGAGAGACTTTGATTTTGATCCAATAGACTCGTTCCTGTTGATTGGCTCATTAATGTATTTGGTTAATACTTGGCTGAAAATTTGCTTTTTTGTGAACATGTTGAGCCAGTTCGAGGTGGAACCTAGACATGAGCATCGTATAGTTGCAAAGCACATTTTGAGGTATCTTCATGGGACGCTAAATTATGGTTTGAGATATGCCTCAAACAATGAAGTACAACTACATGGATTTACTGATTCAGATTGGGTAGGGAGTGCAGATAACAGAAAGAGTTCTTCTGGTATATGCTTCAGTTTGGGATCTGCTATGACATCATGAGCTAGCAGGAAACAAAAGTCTGTTGCACTCAACACTGCAGAAGCAGAGTATATTGCATCTTGTGATGCTTGTACGGAAGCATTATGGCTATGTAAGTTGGTTTCTAAACTATTTGATTAGGTGTTGGATTCGATTGTGACATATTGTGATAATCAAAGATGTGTTAAGCTTTTAGAGAACCTCGTGTTCCATGACAGGTCGAAGCACATTGAGATCAGGTACTATTTACTCTGTGATAAAGTCCAGAGGGGAGAAGTGGTTCTCCAGTATATCTCCACTGATGAGTAGACAACAAATATTTTGACTAAGCCTCTGTCCAAGATAAAGTTTGCATACTTGAGGGACAAGATGGGGCTCATGGAAATTGCTCCCTTGGTTGAAAGGGAGGAGATGACTTCCTTGGTTGGGAGGGAGCTCTGATATGTGGCATCATGGAATATAAGTGAGTTGCATATTTGTATCATGCTAGTACAACTTAGAGATGGTCATATAACTTAGAGATGATGCTTGCATCATGCTAGTATAGCTCAGATATGATATAGATGGTTGGAGTTGTGGATGATATAATGGCATGAGGTGCATCGTGCTAGTACAACTTAGAGGTCGACATACAAATTAGATATGATGTATTGACATCATGCTAGATATGTTCATGCTATTACAACTTAGAGACGATGCTTATGAGTCGCATCATGCTAGATATGGCCATGCTAGTACAACCTAGAGATGGACATACAACTTAGATATGACCATACAACTTAGAGGCGATGCAGATGGCTCATGTCATGCTAGTACATCTTAGATATGACATACAACTTAGATATGATGCATTGGCATCATGCTAGATATGCTCATGCTAGTACAACTTAGAGATGATCATACAACTTAGAGGTGACACAGAGAGGCATTGATCTACATCATGAGAGTACAACTTAGATATGACATACAACTCAGATATGATGCACTTGCATCATGCTAGTTATGTTCATGATAGTACGACTTAGAGATGATGTAGATGATACTCTAGATCACGCCAGTACAACTTAGATAAGATGCATTCACATCATGCTAGTATGACTTAGAGGTGATGCAATTGATGACATTGTTGATGCAGGATGATATCAGATGATATGATTTGATTGTTGTGGAGACTGTATGTCTTTGGACAGTAGTTGTATGCTACTGTGGTGGATGTGCTCCACTGGTAGTGATTGTGTGTCACTGGTTAGTAACTGTGTGCTACTAGGAGTGGTTGTGTACCATTGGACATTAGTTGTGTACTACTATGGATTGACACTACTGTGATATATTGGATAGAATTGCAGTAACTGTGTACTACTACTGGATTTCCATGGAGATTACCAGTAGTGTTGAAGGGGTTTCCTAGGATGGTATACCAACCAGTAGTGTTGGAGGTGATTGCCAGCTAGATAGATAGTGAGTTGATGCAGAGGCATTGATCTACATCATGTGAGTACAACTTAGAGATGGTGCATTGACGTCGTGCTAGTATGACTTAGAGATGATGTAGATGGTACTCCACATCATGCTAGATATGATCATGATAGTACAACTTAGATATGATCATTCAACTTAGATATGATGCAAAGCATCATGCTAGTACAACTGAGATATGATCATACAACTTAGAGATGATGCAGTAGAGAGGATGGTTCTTGGATCCATTGAGGACATTCAACATCTGTTGGGACAATCATTCTTCTAGGACGTATGTCTGGATTAGAAGAATGGTCCTTGTATCACTCTGTTGAGTGAGTGAATTATTCAACATCATACCCGATTACTTAGATGGAGTATCACCTCGAGAGATGATACAATTGATGCTATCAAATGATACTGATAGTGGTGATGTTGCTTGTGAGTTGATCTACGTGATCATGAGATAGCCTGTGTGGCTATGATGATTCTACTTGTCAATACCTCCGTAGCTAGGAGGAAGTGTTGATATTATGGTAGCTGTGGGAGGTGTTAACCTCCATGTATAACCTTTGGCTAGAATAAAATATTCTGGAAGGAAGAGAAACCCTAAACAAATGTGTAGAAATCCTAGAAGACAAGTCGGCTCAGTAAAAGAATTAATATTAAAGTATTAGTTTCTAAAAGGATAAGTCGGCCCAAACAAGTGACAAGAACCACTATAAATAAGAGGCGATCTAGCTCATTTGTACACACTCACTTCACTCACTCTCTCAGTCAAGGATAACGCAAGTTTGGAGCTCCAACTACAAGATAGAAAGGTGGATACTCTAGAGTGTTTCTTGGTCTCTTTCTCCAGTGCCATCTAGCCTAAGATGTGAGCCCTACCTTCTAGTATCTCTTGGTGGTGTTCTTGGTGATATTTCTTGGTGGTATTCTTGGTAAATGCAACTGCAACTGCAACTATTGCAGTTGAGTATTGTTCTTGTTTTGTGGCTTTGGGACTTTATGTTTGGTGAGCTATATTTGGAGAAAGATGTTCTCTCTTGGTTATCTGTTGGTTCTAGTGTTTCTTCCAGAATCATTCTGTCTAGAAAAGGTTATGGTGCTCGGGGGTGGTTGTGTGCCTATGGTTGGGTGACAATAGTGATATTGTCTATGGTAAAACGAACACATCGAATATTTTAACAGATGCAACATGGTGTGTGTTGCAACAAGATGTAAGTAGCAGCATGCAGATGGTTCAGTTGCAGCGAGTTGTAGTAGAAGGCTAGTTGCAGCAAGTGAATATGCAACAGACTGGATAATACAGACTGATGATTTTATAGCATCTATTTTCTAGTGCTATAGGGAACAATGTGAGTATGAGATAACGAAGGTACAACCAGGATTGTGGCATGATCAGATCGAAAGGAAGGAAAATGCAACAATGAGGAAGAAGCATTATCACAATTGTGATTCCTATTACGCACTAATGAAGAAAATGTTTCGTTGCGAAAGTACTCTGATGGCAGTGGGTGGATGCCCATTATATCATATATACATATGTACATGTATTTACACACACACACACACACACACATATACCTATATATGTATATGTATATATGTATATGCATATGTATACATATATATGTACACACACACACACACACACACACACACACACACACACATATATCTGTGTGTGTGTATGTATAGGTATATGTGTATGTATACGTATATGTGTGTGTATATGTTTATGTATATGTATACGCGCACACACACACACACACATGTTTACGTATACGTATATGTATATGTATATAGGTTTGCTACTGATGTAGTTGTGATCAAATTCCTTGAAGAAAATATTTTAGCTAGGTTTAGATGCCCTAGGAAAATCATAGCTGATAACGCTCAAGCATTCAAGTCTTTGGCTATGATAGATTTCTGTCAAAAATACAATATCATTATTGGTCATTCAAATTCCTACTATCCTCAAGGTAATGGATTAGTTGAATCATGACATAAGAGTTTAATGAGGGTTATCAAGAAAATGTTAACTGAAAATAATAAAGCTTGGCACTCTCATTTGAAATTTTCACTCTAGGCCAACATAATCAACACTAAAAGGTCTACATGAATGTCTCCATTTCAATTGATTTATGGCATTGATGTTGTTTTCCCTATTAACCTTGCTCTACATGTGATTAGACTCTGTGTTTATTTTAGAAACCTCAATAAGTCTTCATTAAAATATAATTATTCTTTGCCTAAAATGGACCATGTTTTGCAGAAAGTAGTTGGTTCTAATTGGATTTCAATGATTGATGGGTTTTCAGGTTATAACCATATTGGTGTGCATGAAAAGGATAGAGAGCTGATTGCTTTTACTACACCATGGGGTACATTCATGTATAATAATATTCGCTTTGGGATAACGAATGTAGGAGCAACATTTCAGCGAGCAACAAACATAACATTTGTGGGAGAAAGGGATAAGTTTGTTGTGATTTATTTAGATGATATTACTATTTTTTCTAAATCAGATGAAGACCATTTAAAACATCTGAAGCAAAATTTCATTAAATGTAAAAAATATGGTTTGTCACTAAATCCTAAAAAGTCTCATTTTTCTATGCAGGAAGAAAAGTTACTCGGCCACATTGTATCAAAGGATGGAGTCAAGATTGATCCTCAATGTGTGGAAGCAATTCAGGTTATTATTTTACCAAGGAACAAGAAAGAGATACAATCCTTCCTCTGAAAAGTTAACTTTTTAATAAGATTCATACCTAATTTTGCTGAGGTGGTCAAAGATTTAACTGATATGATTAAAAAGGATAGTGAGGTTAAGTGGTCCCCATAATCTAGATACTCATTTGATCAAATCAAGAAATCTCTAGGAGAAGCACCATTGTTGGCAAGCCCATATTATTCTAAGGATTTTCTTATTTTCTTCTTCGCATATGATAATACTATTGTTGTTGTCCTCTTACAAAGGAATGAAAAAAAAAAGAACAACCAATTGCATTTTTCAGTAAAAGTTTGAGGGATTCAGAGTTGAAATACAACATAATGGAAAAACAAACTTATGCATTGGTGAAGGCTCTGAAATATTTTAGAGTCTATATTCTTAAATCTAAAATTACTACATATGTTCCTACCAGCATGGTGAAAGGAATTTTAAATCAACCCGACACAGATGGAAAGAGAGGGAAATGGATAGCAAAAATCTAGGAATATGATCTAGACATAAAACCAACCAAATTGATCAAAGGAGAAGGTTTGGAAAAACTGTTAGTTGAATCAAACTACAGAGTCGTTGGAGCAAATCATATTACAAACATGACATAGCATTCTTTAGCTATAAATGAGGAGTCATATTTGCAACATCCCTTGGTAAAAATTCATGATAAGTTTTCTTCTTCTCCCCGGTACAAAAACATTGTATTTTATTTGCACAATGTTGAATGTCCATTAGATATCAATCAAGCAAAGGCTATATCTCTTAAGCTTCAATCAATTAAGTATTGTATAATGAATGAAAATATTTATTGGAAAGATCCTTTAGGAATTTTGCTTAATTTTATTGTTGAAGATGAAACTGAAGGAATAATAGATGAATTTTACAAAGGCATATGTGGAGGAAACCATGCTTGGAGAGCGACTTCATATAAAATACCGAGAGATGGCTATTACTGACCAAAACATTTTTCTGAGGTAAATGCAAAGGTTAGAGCTTACAAGGAATGCCAAATTTTTGCAGGAAAACAAAAACTCCCATCATTACCACTCGTTCCCATAAAAGTTGAAGCTCTTTTCCAACAATGGGGTTTAGAATTTATAGGTGAAATTCTTCCTGCTTCTAGTGCTCAATACAAATGGATTTTGACAACAACTAATTACTTTTCAAAATGGGTAGAAGAAATTTCCACCAGGTTTTCTACTGATGCAATTGTGATCAAATTCCTTCAAGAAAATATTTTATCTAGGTTTGGATGCCCTAGGAAAATCATAACTGATAACGCTCAAGCATTCAAGTCTCTGGATATGATAGATTTCTGTCAAAAATACAATATCATTTTTGGTCATTCAACTACACACTATCCTCAAGGTAATGGATTAGTTGAATCATCAAATAAGAGTTTAATGAGGGTTATCGAGAAAATGTTAACTGAAAATAAGAAAGCTTGGTACTCTCATTTGAAATTTGCACTTCGGGCCAATAGAATCAACACTAAAAGGTCTACATGTATGTCTCCTTTTCAATTGATTTATGGAATTGATGTTGTTTTCCCTATTAACCTTGGTCCGCTAGTGGTGAATTTGATGTAGGATACTGAAGAAGAATCCAATGACCTCACTAGAAGAATGAACCAGCTAGTTGAAGTACAACAAACCAGAGAGAAAGTTCATCAGAAATTCCAAGAATATCAAGACAAGATGAAAGCTTTCTTTGACAGAAGAGCAAAACAAAGAGATTTTACCCTTGGTGATCTAGTGCTAAAATGGGATAGCAGGAGATAATATCCTGACAAGCATGACAAGTTTGATCATTTATGGTTGGGACCCTACAAGATTGTTGCAGTGGAGGGAAACAATTCATTTTCTCTTCAGAACTTGGAAGGAAATCTGTTGGAACTATCTGTTAATGGGAAATTTCTGAAACATTTCATTCAATTTTAAATTTTTGTTTTGTCACTCATTGTATATAGTCGGTTTCTTTGATTTTTCTTTAAGTCATTTCTTTATTTCTAGAAAATTTAGGATAAAAATAAAACTTATATTCATCAAGAAAAATAAACAACCAATCTCTTCCCTTCTCAAAATCCTAAAAAATCTTGATAGAACAAACTGTTTAGAATCACTGATTAGGGTTTTAACATGTTAACCAAAAAACCAGAAAAGAGAATATAATAATACACTCACTAAAGTTGAAAAGGTATGTTTTAGGTAATCTCTTTCTAAATAAAGGCTTTAGAGTCAAACTTGTAGTTTGTTGTTTTACTCAAGGTATATTACTAAAATAAGATATTACGGAAATAATGGAGTTATATTTGAGAAAGTGAAAAACCTATGAGTATACTTTATAACTCAGACATATCTTACTCATTCTTGCTTAACATACATCATGCCTTAAATGCCAAGAAGCATATTGATTTCCCCCATCTCCTATAAAATGTCAAACAAATTTAAAGAAATGGTGAAAGGGAATTCAAGTGGGAACTGTAGATATCTTCACCGAGGCTATGGACGCTCATTGGCAGTGAAGCAAGGCATGTGATGCGAGGGACTACACCATAGGCTATGTAGTATTTTTGGAAGTGTAGCAACACCATGAGAATGAGGAATGTCATTGCGTATCTTTACTACAATACTCAATTAAAATTAGTTTTCTGAGAAAATAACTCTGTTCTAACCTAGATACTCTTTTAAAAAATAAAAGCCTTGAAGCAGAAAACACTAATTACAAATTTGACTCCTAAGCCAAAAATTAGACTTATATTACCATAAACAATTCCAGAGTAAAGTTGGATGGGTGTAATCTTTTTATATTTCCTAGTTATATTCTATAATGGACACGTTGAATTTTGAAATTGGCGGTCATTCAATTCCTTCAATCATAGATTAATCTAAAAGTGAGAAGAGGATTTTTTATGATTTCATAAATAAAACACCATTAACCAGGACAATCTTATTTAGTTTTTTGTAGGAAAATGAATCCATAACCCAATAAAAGGCACTTGGTCTACATGTTCTTTAATGTCTCGCAGGGAAACACAATCCCTAGATGGAGCCAGATGTTGTAACATAGTCCAAATTTTTATAAAGTTGGGAAATTTTAACTTATAAGTTAGGAATAATAAGACATTTTGGTCTTGCAAAAATACATAAAAACAAATAAAACAATAAAATAAATAAAAATAAAATAGAAATAAATCTAGTTGAATTTAAAATAAATGAAATAGATTTTGTCTATAATAGTTGTTTTTTTATTTTAAATAAAACAAAGGTTTATTGAAATCTTTATTAGATGGTTTAAAAATACATTTAAGTTTAATTAAATTTAGATTTGGTTTAAAACGTAGCGTAGGTTTTAATATTTTGGTTTTTTAATATAATTTCATATTAATAAACGTGTTATTTTGTGCAGGTTAGCCCCCACACTACAGATCTAAAGATATACGAGTCATAGTGAATTGCGCCTCTCGCGTGATCAACGTTTAACACAAGGGGGTGGGGGGGGGGGAAGGGGGGAGGTGGGCGCAAGACTCTACCATGGTTAAATTCCTTTTGGCGTGGCGCCCATCCATCAATTGCGGCCCCTGGGATATGTGGTTAGCCTAACCACGCCTGACCCCCCCGCAATAGACATGGGGAAGACACATGTCCAATGTCACACCAACCGACGGAAAAAGGTATAATTTGAATTTGTAATCAATTTTCTTCTTATAGTTTAATGACACACATGTATTTTGAAAGGCAAAAGGGGGGAATGATCAAATGTTTGATTTACTTTGAGTTTGTGAGGAGTTCAAACGCCTAGTCAACAGTTCCCACAAGATTCACGATTATTCCTCCAATTTGATACATGTCTCATTCAACATCCTCCACGAGTAATTTTAAATCCATGTTATTATTTTGTTATTAATATCAAAATGGAGAAATCACAGTCCATAGAGTGTAAGAAATTTCCAAACCCCGTAGAGGAAGACTTGTCGACAGAGATAAGGACGTCTTCGATCCCGTGTTATCATTTGATACCTCTTTGTTGCACCAACAAGCTAAACAAGGTTTCTAAGATTTAATTGACCACTATTATGCATGGGAGTCTGACCTTGCATAATTTATAGTTCCCCAGGTTTACCATTTCCTAGAATTCATAGTATGGTGTGCCGAGAATTATATTCCAGCCAAAAGAGCCATAATCTCTAAAGACATGTATGTTCTAGTTGAATTAAACGCCCACACTATAAATGATATGATGAGATGGTTAATTAACCCTGATAGTGAACCATTAAATGAGCTAGTAGCAACCAAATCCTTCATAGAACTGGAATAAAAAGATAGGGTTTCTTTATTACAGTCTTACCTATGTACGAACCTTGATGTGCTTGGAGATAGTGTTGTTATTCAAATGAACCTCTTTCCTGAGACTTCTCATAAATTAATTTCAATGATTTCTATGATATTAGGGAAAGTGAATGATTTAACAATTGATGAATTTGTATTAGAGATAATGGTCTCAATCTGCCCTATCACAGCCAAACCCATTACCAAATTCAATTATGCCTAGTTCATAGTAGATTAAATTCATTATCAGCGTTACGAATTCGAGACTCTCAGAAGTTTCAGATACTAGTCCTACCTGGTTCATCTCTTTCTATTTACACAAAATTTTCATTTCACACATCTACGGTTAAAATTTGAAGATGACCTTGGTAACCCTTCCTCAGTCTCTCACTTGACCTATGTGATTATTAAAAAGCCTTTGAATGTTGATTTTTCACAATATGTGGATCGTTTTATGTCCAAAACTTACCAAATCATATATAATCAAGATCCTCCTAGAATCTTTCCTTAGTGAAAGAAACTATTACAATTAATCCCATGCATAAGAGTGGGAGACTGGTATGTCTTTGAACATTACACTGAAATAAGTATTTATGTTTGTCAACTTGCTCCATTTTGCTTACGTATTTGTATGACTCCCATGATTTTTTCTCTTGAATATATTAGACATAGATTAAACTGTTAAGCCCTAATATTGGCTCATTAACTCTTAATTGGGGCATATTAGATTAGTAATGTTATTTTATTTATGTCGGCTTGCTCATTAACCCTTAATTAGGGCATATTACATTAGTAATGTTATTTTATTTATGTTGGCTTTAGGCCATTAGTTGTAATTATACCTCCTAGTCTCCTATATATACCAAGGAGACATTTTCATTTTGAATCATCTTGGAATTGAACATTTAAGTGGGGTAAAAGGAGGTTGCCCCCTCGAAGAGGCTTATTATCTGAAATTATCTCTTTTTCAAGGCGTTGAGTACTTTTCCTGAGGTTTTTCTATGCTATATTGATGTTTGGTTCTTAACATATGGTATCAGAGCTCAAGGTCTTGGGGTTTCACTGCTACATCTGAGACACCGTGGAATTTTTGCTATAACTTTTTTTCTACAACGTTTCAGAAGGAACCGCTTGGAGGGTATTTATTATATGGATCAAGGTACGTTGGGATAAAAATTCAGCTCCTGAGGCCTTATACTTTCAGAGATACAGCCTGTACAAGATAGGGTTCTGGAATCATCCTGAAATGAGTCATTGTGGAATTTTTGCTATAAAACATTTTCTGTAACGTTTCAGACCCTGAACTCTGGAGGAAATTTACAGAAATTAGTAAGGAATCTGTGGTAAAAAGTTTAGCTTCTGGGTCATCATAAATTTTCATATACACCTTGTGTAAGATAGGGTATTTGACTAGTCCTATTGACTAGTCTCAAGAAGGTGTTCCAAGTAAAACAATCATAACTTCTTGCTAGAGTATCCAAATTGAGTGGGATTGGTCACATTGGACCGTGGACAGTCTGTAGTATTTTGGGTGCGAGTTTCAGAATTTGATATCAATTATTTTGTGTGGGGCATTCTATACAAGTGAGATCTCCTGGAAAGTCCAAAAATCGACAAGTTGTGAGGAAGTTACCATAAATTCCACTTGGCACATCCAATTTTGATCAGACCTGTGGCATTGCAGAGAAGAAATATCAGAGAACTACCTAAAAGAAAGTTTCATACCCAGAAGGGC